>JAQGEQ010000269.1:0-36282 GCA_034620365.1 Pegea sp. RAD2-039
CTTTTGTTGAAAATTGAAATATTTTACTTGTAGTAATCTGTTTTTGTTGTTTTCATTAAATTGTATATGCTTTAGTAAGAAAAGGCGTTTTCATACAAATATCTCCTTTTTTAAAAAGACTAAAAATGGAACTTAACTCACAAAAAAATACTTTTTGTTGCTAAATTACTATTGAAAGCAATCCTCGAAAATTGCAATAAATAACAGAATTATAATATAACAGAATGTTTTCAAATATTAAAACTTTTATTTTACAAAATAAGTATTTCTACGTATATTTCAGATGAAATAATTTAAGCAGCAACATTTCTATTTCTTTATTACTTTTTAATACAATTCAATCGAAATCATTAAACATCGGGTCAATAAAACTATTTTAAGATTTAATAAAGATTTTTTTGACATGAAACTATTATAGATAGATATAAAAATTATAACAAATGAATCAACCATTTAATCATTTGGTTAACTGTTTAATAAAAGATCTCATCTAGCGCCCACTAGCGGAAAATGAAAGTTTTTAATTATTGTTTTGTAAAGTTATTTGTTAAAACTTATTCCTACTAAACTATCCAAAGAAGAAAGTTTCTAATTATCCGGATTGAACAACATATTTAAAACTTCTATATTAAAAATACTAATTTCGCTAAAACTTTTTTACTATTTGTAAACATTCTTTCAAATTATCAGTTTCACATTTCCGTCAAAATAATAAATTTTCAACTTAAATCATTTTTATGTTGCTACTTGCAGAGAATTGAAACTCAAGGTAGTCTTTTTAGTTACTTAATCGATTTCCATTGAAAGTATTTCAACTTCAAATTATGTCATAGATTCGATCTGCACAATCATCTAAGAACTCCAAGAAATTTTCGGTTATACCAACTTGGTTACAATCTAGAGTTTGTGGGCTCAAGTTTAAACGAATTGGTTAATTTTTATTCCGTATTTTTTATGTTAAACTCTTTTTTGACAAAAAAAAAGTAAAAGATAATATTTATTATTTGGTAATATCTATTAGTCTATTTAGTTTAAACATTTAATGTTGAAGTTGGGTTGACTATAAAGGTACTATTTTAGAACTATGATTCAATGTCTTTCTGATCTTGATATTTTTAAGTAATCAAATGAAAAAGTTTTAGTTATGTCAAATCTACAAAAATCAAAGTATTTATGTTACTGATACTTCATTTTAAACTGAGTCAAGATTATTAGAACAATAATATTTTCAATAACATTATCAATTGATTAAATTACACCAAAAACTTAACGATACCACAAACATAAGATTGTATGCAGATAATATATAACCCTTTAGAATATCGATACTTTTTTTCCCGAGCCCAATTTTTCTTAATTTTTTTTGAAAAGTGCACTTTTGCATCTAATTATCAAATATTGTTTTTTCATAAAAAATCAAACGCAAAACTCAACAATTTTGAACAAAGGTAGAAAAACTTGATATAGTTATTTAAATAAAATGTTATTATTAATTGGTTTAATATTTGCTTCTTATGTTTGCACTTAGAAAACAGGAAACTAGTTTAGAAGCAAGTTTGATTATGATGAAGTTCATTTGACGTAGCGACGTTTCTCTCTAATTAAATTCAAAGACTAGGTGATGATGTGAAAAGCACAACAATTGTAAACAAATTTAAGTAGAAAAATATACCCAAAAGGTTATAAACTTACTCAGCATCAACAAAACAAAATACGACTTGAATTTTTACAAAATCTTTGAAAAAATGATTAAATGGTTTAACTATAATAAAACAACCTTTTACCAAGACACGTAGAAAAACTTTCAGTAAAAGTTTAAAAATCTCAAATTTATTTAACATATTTTACAATATTAAACAACTTGCTTAATTTTATTGTTATACAGTTAGAATGATAGGAGTTTTTAAAATATAGCTTCACTAATTAAATGTAGATAAAAATAAAGGTTAATATTTTCGGTAATCACAATAATAAGTAAAATATATTAAAAACGATGTTTTACTCACAGATACATTTAATTGATTAAATCAATTAATTTTGCTGTGGATAATAATGAAGTTTTGGCTTGATAGAATTACACTTTCAAATTACTAAAGTAAAAGATTATTAAAAAACGAAACAGAATCTAGGAATAGTTAATTTACGAATTACAGACTACCATGATTAAAAATACTTTATTATTAATAATATTAATAATTATTAATATTTATTATTAGTAAAGGTTACATCGACACTTAGTCGACTTCAAATTAAATTTTTCAAAAAAATTGGTTTGCAAGACAATTAGATTTAGCGCTAAAAATTGCTTAATAAAAAGTATTTTTATTCTAGTATTTGTGGGTTAAACACTGATTTATCACCGTAAGGAGAAAAGCACTAAATCAGGATTCAAATTATTTTTGTGTAGTATAAAAAAACATAAAAAACTCTTTCTCTATGCATTGCTTTTATAATGATTATCCCAAACTAAAAAGTGTTAAATCTTATATTAGTTTTGTCAAAAACTCGTACAAATCTCCGCAGTGTTTAAAAATCAAATAACAGTTTTAGAACTAAAAAGCCAATAATTATAGAGACAATCAAAAAGTTTTATTTTTTTAATCTTATAACTAAAAGAACTTCACTGAACTATTGATCTAATTAAAATGATAAATAATAAAATTTAATGTTTATCATCTTTTGCAAATACAAAAACTTGTATATTAACACCAAAGCAACTTTCAGATTATGGATCAAAAATTGGTGAAATGTTTCCACGCAATAATTAAATTTGATTCCAAATAAACTGTAAAAACTGGTAAGTCTGTAGTTTCACTAAATTAAAAGAAAATATCAATTAATTGAGTTAAATGAAAATATTTTTGTTAAAATGTTATTCTCAGTCCTATTCTAAATCTGATAATTAACTTTAACCATCGTCATAAGAGTTAAAATACAGTTTTTTTGATTTTTTTTAAAGAAAATGAAATTTTTTCGAAAAAAGATTTTATAAAATAAAAGATTTTTATTTTAACTATTTTAAAGACATTCTAGTGTTTCAACTTTAAGTAAAAAGAACAATAAGAACAATTTTCTTTCAAAAAGAACAATTTTAGAAATCTTCTAGATTTTGAAGTTCAAAAAAACGAACAAAAACAAAAATCAAATTAAGATAAAACTAACCTTCTGTTTCAAATTTTAAATATTAAATAGCAAACGTTATTAATTACAATATTTTTTTCATGCATATTAAGTATCAGTAATGTTGTTTTACAAAAAATATTTTCAAATTTTTTTCAAGAATGGTAATATTATGAAAAAGTAGAAATAAACAAAAGAAATAAAATTAATAAGGAATAAAAATAGTAGATTTTACTAGCAAACTTAAATTAACATTTTATAAATATTGAAATTTCATAAAAACAAAAAATAATTTCGAAAATTATCCAAATTTTTTTCATGTTTTGTTTTTATCTTTTAATAGTTTTCCGAAAAAAAATTTATTTCAAAATATTTCACATTCAAATACTAGCTTTGGATAAATCTAAGTTTTCAATAAAATTAACTGTTAATAAAATTCTAAGATGAAAATAATATTCTAATTTTTAACAAATACTTTTTATTAGCAGATAAAATTGTTCTACTTTTGTTGAATTAAAACGAAAAAGTATAAAAAGTAAATTAAAAACTTTTTTTGAGTTAGCTATCTTATTGAATACTATTAAATATATTATCTATTGATTATTTAAAAGAATAAATCTATTTTTTTAATGATTAAGTTTATAAGCACTCATCATTAATCATCGTTGATCTTTAAGATCAACATCAATAAGATCAACATCTTACCATTAACATCTGCATCTGATCCTCATCTTCTTTCAAATTAAAAATAAACAAATCAGTCACTAATGACGTCATACGCTGATGACGTCACCTTCAATCGACACCAGATATTTTTTTGAACTTATCAACTTCCGGCTTATACATCCTTGTCAAAGATCGTGTTCCACTTTGCAGTGAGATCTTGTGGAAAACTATTAAATTTGCATTTGAAAAGATTGTTTGAAATTTGTTTTGTTTTTAAGGAATATCTTAGAAATGAAAGATTGTCGAATAATTGATCTTCAAACTAATTTATTTTGTACTTACTGCTACTTTTTAGATTTTACTTTTAAAGTTTCAAAAATCATAAAAATACTTTTGTGTAAAATACCTTAAATAGTTTTGATAAGAAAGTTTTGAAAACTTGAAAATAACTTTTTATTCTCTTTTTCAATTTTACTTTTCAGTTTTTAATCACCATCTAAATGTTTCTTTAGGTTCTTTTAAGAATAGTTTTATTTTTATCTTTTAAAGGCTTTTAATTGAAGTGTATTTTCATCTATTAAAAAAGATTATATTTGTTATTTAATTTGAAAATATATATACTTAAGAGGTAAAAATGGATATTTAATTATGATTTAAAAATCATTAATTTTTGTCTGTAAATCTAAGTGTAAATAAAATACCCTTTTTAATAGAGACTGCTAATTAAAGTCTAATTTTTTAAAAGATTTTTTTTATAGTTTTTGATTAAAAATTACTTTTTTAAAGATGTATATCCTGCAAAAACTACTTTTATCTTCAGATAAGCTTATAATATTTTTTGTACAAAATATTCTTGATAATTAAATTGCAAGAAATTAAAAACTAGTAAAAAAACTTCGAATGAGTAAATCCACTTTTTTCAATACATAATTAAGTTTGAAATAAAATCATTTTCCCTAAAAATCCATCAAATCTTCTGACTGAATTCATTGGTAGCCAGACTAAAAGTCATTTCTCTGAAAAACCCACTAATTAACAGTGCTAGTGTGACAGGTTTGTTTGTAAAGACATTCATCTATTGATTTAGACAATTTAGAAAATTTTTCGTTGATTTTGGTTAAATTGTTGCCTTTTTCAGACTTAAATTTGTTCAATTCAGCGGATATCGATTTACTGATGTAGGATAATAGGTTTAAATTATAATTATATATTTATCTTCAATTTTCAAAAAAGTTGCTTACTTGTTCTATGAAAATGCTTGATTAAAATCTTTTTAAATCTATTTTATAAGGAAGTAAATGTGGTATGACTTTTTATAAGATTTTATTTAATGAGAATACCCACTAATTTCAAATTAATAATTAGATCACCGACAAGTTGTCGATTTCAAAGTGTTTGAGGTAAAAGGACCAATGTCAATCATAACTATTAATAATACTTCTTCCTCTTAACAACTTCTTTTGATCTAGAGTTTGTCCGGACGAAAATAAATTCAGAATTTTAATTTTCCATACAAAGTTTTCTTTTCAATTTTTACTATGATATAAGCTTTCCTTTGACAACATTTCTAAATTAATTTCACTTTTTTACTTCTTACGCTTTAGATTAGAAATATATAGAAGTTTTCATGTCAGACATATAGAAAAGCTATATACAAAAACATTTGATGTAAATATAAAATTTATATGTTTTGTAACAATAATAAAACCCGATTTATAGTTCAATAATACTTTTATCATTTTATTGTTAACGTTACAATTCATATTATATTCTAAATAACTCTTTTTCAAAAAATGAAATAATGTTTAATATGCGTTACTTTAAAAGGTAATCCGTAAAAAAATTTTAGAAACTAATTTCATTCAACTGTTTAACAAACTAAGTTTAGAAGAACACAAAACTTTAAAAAAGAATTTTTTCAAACAATTTTTATCTTGTATTTTTGTTGTAAAACTTTAACTTATTATTTCCAATTTGTCTCACTTTTATTGGAGTTTTTATTTGTCAAACATAAATTTAAAAATATTTTAATATATGATTGCAAGTTTACTATTTATTTTTCAACCACAAGATGTCACTATACTTACTGTATTTTATTTTTTTTTAATTATAAAGATTGTACCTTTAGATTTGTTCGAGAAATACTGTTGCTCAGTGACTGTTACAAAACATTATTTTTTAGTATTCATTTCAGTTTTATTCAATCTCGTTTTATATAATTTTTATAGTTTTATTCAATTACTGTGAGGGTTCTTACTGGGTTTACTTAAAAAGTATTAAAAATAGTTTTAGTTTAGAATAATTAAACATTTTTAAATTAAAATGTACTGAAAAGTAGGAAATAAATTATCCATTAAATTGTTGACAAAAAAATAATATATTGTCCTAATGTTTTAAATAAATCAAACTTTTAAAGAAAATTAAAAACTTTAAAACTAATTTTCTCCCGACAAATTTTAGATGAAAAGATATTTTTATGTTCTTAGTTCATGATTAGACAAAGTTATAATTCTTGTTATTTTTGATATCCACCATTGTCGGTAGATTAATCCAATAATTACAATTAAAAAATAACATCAAACTTTTGAGTTTAAATCTGCTTAAAAGTTCCATTTGATAAAATTACTTGGCGTGATTTGTAATTTGACATCAAAAGTTTGTCAATATCAATAGTTTTGAAATTTTGAAGAACTTGTAATAAACGGGATATTGATTTCATTTACAAATTTTTATCATAATGCTAACTAAAAATATTTTATTCATTTATCTTAGAGAAAATTGCTTAAATTTCCTTTTCTTTTTATAAATTAATGATGAATTTAGTGGGTACCAAAATAGTCAAAAAATAAATTTAGTAAAAACTAGCAATAAGGAGTTATAAAATTTTTATTTTTTAAATTTTTTATTTATAACTTTTATTTTCACCCTTTTAAATTATTAAGCGACTCATGAAAAAGCTTAATATTAACAGAAGTTAAAAATTTCATTTTATTTTTTTATTCTTCGTTCACAAGATGTCTCCGCAACAGTTTTATATTTATACTTTTGGAGATTGTAATAGTAATACCTTTTTATTTACTAGACAAAGAATGTTGCTCAGTGACATTAAGATTAAAGTACATTCTTTTTTAGTTTTTACATCAGTTTTACTAAAACTCATTTAATTAGCAATATATAAACTGTATTTGTAATAATTTTACTTTTAAGGAATTCTTGGAAGGTTTAAAACTAAACTGCATTATGCACTAAGTTATTTGTATAACTGCTGAAAACATATATTTTTGTCAAAAGGATAATTTAGGATTTTTTAAACAATTTAAGTAAATATTTTTGTAACTTTTATTAGTGGGTAATTTTGTTAGCCCACAAAACTAAAACTGTTTTCGAAGGAACTGTTTAAAATATGGTTGTAGTATTTAATTATTATTTTTTGGTAAAAAATAAAAAAAAATAATATTTGTGGATATTATAAAAGTTTATTAAATTAAGTATCATTGTAATATTTTTAACAACGACATCAATCAAAAATCTAATCGTTAAGGTGATCTTTTGATGCTGCAAGTTATGTAGTGACTGAATTCAAGACGTTTTTTGAGTTAAAGTTTTTCATTATCAACATATAGCCGATGTCAAAATAAGTTTGTTATATAATTTATGCTTTTATGTTGCAAACAATGTTACCCTTGAATAACAACACATTTTTTTATTATTTTACTGTCATTAAAAATAACAATATAGAATCATCTTTTCCAAAACATTCATTATTTATTTTCTAAATTAAGTAGTTTTAAGAAAATATTAAAGTTTACTTTATACTAAATTTAAGCAAAATTGTTTGTTTTGTGTAAGTAAAATTGTTTTTTTATAAAAAATCATAACAACAAATAAGTTTTTGTTTTTATATTTGAAAAAGTTGATGCTAGACGTCGCTGAATATAAATAATTTTGAAATCCTTGCATTGCTTCAGGCTATGTTTTTGTAAGTGATATTTGAAAACTTGAATTTTAAAGCTTACTTTTAAACTTTGTTTAATTTATGAATAATAAAGTTTAGATTGAAAACAAAACTAGTTTAACTTGTAACTTTTCGTATCAATAAAAAAATAAATTTTTATAGGAAATTATTTTTTTATTTTCAATGTAAAGTAACTTAAAACTTTTTAACATACATTTTTATGTATTAAAAAACTATCAAATTATTTACTATTTTACTTTGTCAATATAATTAGTATTTTTAATATTGATTTTTTTGTAATAAATCAAATTTTTTAATCAACAATAAATCTGATAAAAACGTTTTGAATTGACATGGAAGAGGGGAAAATAAGTACTTTAGCTATGTTCAATAATAGCATAAATAGAATACCTTCATTACCATAACAAACTAGCTATTTACTTTTTCTTGTATTTGTAAAGCAACAGATTTTCTCGCTAGTGAAATTAGTGTTCTTATTAATATTTCAGATTGATAAAAAAAATAAATTTCAAAACTAATTTTATATTTTTTATTTCTTTTCGATTAGTTATTTTTGTATACACAATTTATTTAAAATTTGATAAAGTGAAAACTATTTTTCAACAAAAGTTTGTTCAATAAAATTATAAGAAAATATACTCTTAAACTTGATTCAAAAACTCTAGATTGCAACAAACTGATAAGATTTGAAAAGTAAAGAATATTTCAATCAGCATTTAAGGTTTTTAGCTAATTATAATTTTGGAGTTAAATTACTTATTAATAAAACTTCATTTATTAAGTAAGTTGAATATCTCAAGTTTTCATTCTTTAAAAAAGTTGACATACAAAATCTGTATTGTTTTAAACCTATTAATATAATTGTGTTTGATAATTACGAAGCAAAAATTTTCTTTGAGTAAAATAAGTATTTCTAATCAGAGTTTTAGCTAAAATAGAGAGTTAAGAAGCAAATTTAATATTTATAAATAATAAATTACTACTTAAACGTTAATAATACTATATAATTTGTTTCTGTAATTATTAATCAAAATAAAGTGAAAGCAATCTTATAATCAACAAATAGAATTATGTTATTTAGCCAATGAAGGTTGCTGTAAGTGGTAATTACAAAATTCTTCAATGATATTATACTCTTAAATAAATAAAGTTTGATTTAGTTTTTCTACTTTTTTTGGTCTATACAAATTGCTTGTGATCTACTGAAAAAAACTTACTGTAAAAATCTAAAAATATGAAAATATTTTTTAAATAACTTTGAGCACGTTTTTTTCTTAAAATTTGTTTCAACAGTTGTATAACTTACTCAAATCATAAAGATGTCAGTTATAAGGCCTCTGTACTCAAATTAAGATTTTGTAAATACGAAAAAAGACTATATAACTTATGTTAGAAATCGGTGTTGTTGATTTTTATTGAAAACAAGGTAAGCTTGATATCAGTATTTTTTGTTGAGTAATTGTTATTAGTTTCATATACAATTTCAATCATAATTATAACTCATAAAAAAAGGACCCTAAATCAAAATGATTAGATAAAAGAAATGTTTAAATGATTAGCTTTAAAAATTGGTTAGATCCTTGTATATTATTTTTAAATAAGATTATCTATATCAAATAACAATTCGATTAACAACAGTTGTTCAACCAATCATCAATTTTTTTTTCAAATTTGTAAACTGCTATTGAAAGTTTATAAATTATATTTACTATGAATCATACGAAACATACTAAAACATGGTAAATTCGTTTGCTTCTAATAAAGCAAGTTGTTTTAAGTTAATTTAAAATATCAGACAATGCCAATCGAAAAAGTGTTACTAAATATATACGTGTTACTTAAATAAAGAACATTTGCAGCTAAAATCATAAATTATGTTTATTAAGGAAACTAAATTTTATATAAATTCTGATGTTATTTGAAATAATTAGTTAATTTGAAATTTCATTTTTAACGATTTAGTTCTGTACAAAAAATATTTACAAAAAATAGTTTAATCAATTATTCTTTAACATTAAATATGAAAAAAAAACTATTAATTTGCTTTGTAGCAAGAAACATGCAACAATCTACAAATTGTACATTCTGTTAAACTCGTTCAATAAAATACTAATCAAGTTTCAAATATTTGTTGTTGTAACCAAAATACGATAACCGCTAGGTGGCGCAAAGAGAAAAAATATAACATTCTATTTTTATGAATAAGTACTTGATAATAAAGATTTTTTGTTAACTTTCTAAGCTTTTCATATTGATAAAGTTACTTATTTATAAGCAACTTTGATTTTGTAGATATGAATTCAAAATTGTCACCAAAAAGTGAAAACAGCTTTTGTACATGCAACAAAATAAATAATTATATTAAATAACATACCACATCAAAGTAAAAAAGAAATTATTCATTTCAGAAAACTTATCAAAGTTGTCTACCGAGAGTCGTGAAATGCTTCAATATTTAAATTTTTAGAAATTAGTAACAAGTGTCATCGACATTTAGTCGATTTCAAATTACCTTTATTCAAAAGTGAAATTTGAATTTCTCTACTTTTGTAATATTGATTAATAAAATGTTTTTTACAACAATTGTTTTCTAAGAAACTTTAATTTTAAATTCGTAAAAATTATGAACAGAAAAGTTTTAATAAGAACAAACTTATTAAAAGTAATACCAAACTTTCCTTTAAAATATTTGATCATATGAATCTGTACAAACAAATATGACGTCTGTTTTTAAGTCTTTTTCCAATTAAATTGGTTAAATGCAAAAAGATTTAGATGCTTTTGTTAGAACCTTAGTCATATTTTGCAAATAAAATTATTCTAGCATAAGATAACAATTATTTAAAAGTTTATTTTTAGTTTTCTATCATTCTTATAACTTTTTTCTTTAAGTCTCCCAACTTACACAATGTAATTTCCAAAATCATTATCTCACATCAAAAGTAAAATTATTTATTTATATAATTTATAAATTAGCAAAAGATGGATTTGATAATATAATTATTATTAATATAATATAAATTGTAATTTTAAATCATAAGTAAAAAATTTAGTTTTAATTATTGAAAAAATTTGACAGAGAAAAGTTGAAGGTAAAAAATTGTTTATTATTGTATATAAAGTATGAAGCAAAACAATTTTGAAACAAAGTTATTACAAGGGTTGATATATTCTTAGAATATTTATATACTTTCAATTTTGTTTCATTTATAATCATTTTAAAAAATATTCATTTAACCAAATTCTTTGAGTTGACCAATATGTAAAATATTCCATTGATTATTTTAAATGGTTTGCTAATTATTTTAAACAAATAGTGTTTCTATTACAGAAATACAAATTAAAATTTGACAAATAAATTAATGGAGAACAGATTTGAATTATTTTAAAATATCCTACAAAGTTATCAAAAAGTTTAAGTTTTGATTGTAAACTTTTTACAAAAATGTAGAACATCGCTCAGCTGTAAACAATAAAGTCTAACTTTACAATATTAAGTATACTAATGAAATCTCCAAAAAACTGATATAGTTGTGTTTTAATGTAAAAAAAGTAAACAACTTAAGTGAAATCATAAGAACAAAGTGTATAAAGTTCAAATCACAGAAATAATTAGTATATTGAAAAATCTGTATGTCAAAATACTAACAAAGGTTTTCTGAATACAACATTTAGCATTAGATTTTATTTGTTAGTCTTTTATTTTTCATAGCTTTAAACCAAAAACTCATATCGCTATAATATTTTATTTATCAACATCTTTATCAAAAGCTAAAATATCCTATTTCTTTTTTAACATCAAATTAAAAGTAATTTTAAAACTGACGTAATACACATTTTTAAATACTTTTTTTATATCTAGTTACAATCGTAAATTATTCTTTTGAATGAAATTAAAGGAAATTTTACAATTTCTTTTGACTCTTAAAATTTTACTTTAAATTAATTTTTGTCAACAATAAGTTATAATTAAAACTAAAATAATTTTTCGTTTTAAATTGATGCCACAAACTCTAGATTACGACAAAAAATTAAATAAGGATATTTGAAAAAACTTTTAAGGCAAAATTTCATCTTAAGAAACTATTTTTGAGTTGAAATACTTTTCAACGAAAATAATCGATTAGTAAGTAAGTTTAGTAACTTGAGTTTCCGGTTAATGCAAAAAATAAGAAAAAAAATAATCTAGATTGAAAAATGTATTTCGATGTAAATATTGTTACAGAATGTTTACAAATTGAAACTTTTTTTGAAATTTGATAAAAAGTGAATTATTTGTCAACGAAAGATTTATACTCAAAATAACAAAAAAATAATGCTTTAAAACTTAATCCTACAAACACTAGATTGCATTAAACTTATGAGAAATGAAAAGTAGAAAAATGTCGATTATATTTAAAAATTTTAAGTTTCCTAGAAATTAATTATTTTGTATTTCTATTTAGAATTCAGAAAAAGAAAACAAAAAACATTAACAAATATCCTTATTTTTTATATCATTAAATTATTAAATATCATTTCGACAATTACATTTTTAATCCTCTGGAAAGCTAAACACAGCTGACTAATAACAAGAAAGTTACAAATATTCTTTCATCAGATAAAAAATCAAAAATTTTATTTCGTTTTTTGATTGTTAAAATTCTAAATTTCTAAAGTTGACAATTCGTTTGCAAAAAGTCAAATTTAATGTAATATGAAGAATACTAATGAACATACGAAGTAATATGAATTACAAAACTATTTTTAGTAATCAACACAAACTAATGAAATTATTTTTAATAATTTGATTAAAACATAATTTATTTTTAATTAAACGCTTTAAAAAATCATTGTTTTAAAAATTAATCTGTTAAATAAGTATTTTATTTAAGTTGATTTTAACATTAAAACCGAATTATTTTTAAATAGATTCTTTTCAATATATAAACTAGACTTTAAGACTAGAATTATTTTTGAAGTTTATAGAGCACTTTGAAGTAGATATAGGAGATGCATAAAAGTAACAAAAAAACTTCTTAAGGAGATTTCAGTTGCGACCGAAAAAAGAGATTTATCAGATTGTGATTCTCTTATCATTATTTCAATAGTAACTAGAAAAAGATTTTAAAGTGATCAAATTCCCTAACCACTGATATCGAATAATATTTTAAAACAAAAATTTCTTAAATCAAATATAAGATATAAAAACTAAAATTTATAAAAAAATATTTATTTCAATATACATCTATATCAACAATAAACAATTTTGATTAAATTTTTTCAAAGTTTATTTTCAACGGTTAATTGATGAAAAAATACATATAGAGTTTATCAAAATTAATATTTTACTTAATTTTTAGAATCGAAATAAAAGAAAACCATGTAGAATAGTTATTTCGATTTTTAAATTTTAAGCAGCAAATTTTGTATTTTTTTGTATCTTGTAATATCTAAATACAAGCATAGATAATCTTTTATGAGACATTATTATTATACTATCATGCATTTGACACAATGACTAATTTTTTAAATATACGTTTTTATATAGAATTAATAAATTATAAAATAAGTTAAAATAAAAAATTAGGTAATTAAAATTACACCATTCCTAAAAGTAAGTTTTTTATATTAGATTTATCCTAATTGTTTGACTTGCGAAATATCTTTTACATCTACTGTAAACAACTCGTATGTAAAATATTTACTAAAATACTTTTTCTTAATTTAAGATTATGAAACATTCTGGTGAATAACCTACTTTTTGAAGATTATTTACTAAAAAGCAGGTCTATTTTTAATCCTCTAGATAGTTTAAAGCAATTGACTAAAAAGATTATTTAAGTTTCAGGTATTTATTACTGTAGCAAACTTAATCTATCCGCTAGAAGGCGCAAAGAGTCAAAGCAACTAATTATAATTTTTGCAATGAATCAAACAATAAAAATTAAATATAATTTAAACTGTATAAAATATAATTTTTTAAAACTTTAGAAGCAAAATCATATTTTTTGATATTTCATCTCATGATAGAAAAAAAAACAGAATTGCCGTGATGATATTTAATGATTTCGATTAAATTATAATAAAAAGCAAAATACAAGTTTTGTTGAATGAAAAGTTTTCAATTAGTAAAAAATCTGTCATATTACCAATAACATGTTTACAAAAATATTTTTTGATGAATAATAACTAAAGTTATTAAACTTATTTATAATTTAAAGTTTCGTTGTAAAGTAATTTAGCTCCAAATTTGAAAACTTTGCAATCCTTTACGAAAGATTGAGTTTTATTTAACTTTTCATTTCTTATAAACGTTGTTGCAATCTGAAGTGTATGGGATCAAGTTCAAATGAAATTAATTTTATTATTTTATTGATAAGCATTTTGTTGACAAATATTTTTCAAATAGAAAATTTGATTTTAAAGTTGATACGAAAAGTTCTTATAAGTTTATTATAATACAAACCAAATTAGTTTAGTTTTTCTTATGAAGTTTTATTTAATTTAGAATTTGATTTATTCTACTTCGATGACTAAAATTAAAAAGATCAATCGTACTGACGATAAAAAATGAAATCAAAAACTATGTGACTTATTGTTTTTAAAAATGAGAGTACTGTAGGACTCAGAAATTATTTCCTTCACTGCTTTCAATTAAAAGGATATTTTGTTTATTAACTATGCTTTTCCAATATCTACTAACATTTTTAGTTTCTAAAATTCCCAATGCTATGAGAGGCATTTTTTTCTGTTTTATCACTAATATTACAAATATTGTTTATCCAACATCAACTTTTTAGTTTATAAAGATATAATTTAATAGAAGATTATAAGGAATAGCCTATAACTAAAAGTTTGTATTTTAATTAAACTCTATTTATTTTTTCACGTTGATAAAATCCCCTAAAAGTTTTGTAGAATGTAAATTTCTTTGTTCAATTTATCTAAATCATATACAAACATTTCAGTGAAAACTAAAAACTTCTTTACAAGACGTTTGAATGTATTCTCGGAAATGTTTTTTTAGTTGTTGACATAAAATTTTATTTGTTTTAACAGCTGTCAAACAGTTTTTTTCCTAATACGATTTGTAGGATTTGAAAGATTATAGAACGCAAAACAACGTAGGTTCACAACTTAAATTTTTTGTCGCAATTGTTTTTTTTAAATTCACTGAACCATTCATACAAAAATTCCTTAAAATCATTGACAACATAATAAATTATTGTATTTAAAACTGTTTTCTATTTACTTTATGGATAACAAAAACAAACATCTATGTTATTTCAGTTATATTAGTTTATTGTAATATTCATTCATCAATTAATTTATTCAATTTTAGTAAAGTTCTTTATTTTTCATATCTAAAAAATGATGGCTGTTCATCAAATCTACCTTACAAATTGTTTTTGTTGAAGATAAATTTAGTCATAGCGTTGTTTGTTTAAGACTTAAAACAAAATAATGCAAACAATCTTTTCTACTTCATTGAGCTCAGCTGAACATTTATTTGTATAATAAGTATTATATAATTATTACCAATAACCTATAATTAGTAATTACTAAAATCAACTTAGGAAAGATTAGTACAAAGCTAATTAAAAATTTATAGTTTTGTAATAATTACTCTATTTAAATTTACAGTAGGCGTAAAAATAAAAGTTAAACATTTTGCTCTATATGACGTCATCGCTTCCTGATAGTAAATCATTTGATGATTCATCTTCGCCATATGAAAGTTTAGATTGAAAACTATATCTAAAATGAATCTATATATACTTTTAGTGATATAGTACTTTCAATTTAAACAATCTGCTTTCGCAAAATGTATATAACTTCTAATTGTGATTTAATTTTCTTTTTTCAATTAACATTAGCGGTAAACAGCAATGACACATAAAACTGTCATATAAACTTAAATAACAACAGTTTTCACATGAAATTTAGAGGCTTATTTAACTTTGTTTGCTTCTTACATAAAGCTAGCTGTACAAACTTTAAATAAACAAGAAAAGCATGAAATATTTGTTACCAAAAATTTTTCTCTTCCTTAATATCATATTTTATCATTTTCCTTTAACTGCTTGCAGAAAACAGAACGCTGGTTTGAGTGATCTGCTGCGAAAACTTCCCATTTATTATTTTTAATGCTAAGTGTCTTCATATCGCAATTGGATGCATTCTTAAAACGAAAAAAAGTATGAAAGCTTTTTAAATTTCTATCAATAAATTGTCATAACTTTATAAAAGACAAAGATTTATTAAGACGTTTCATTTATGTAGCCAAAAAAGAAAAATTAATTGATAAGCTGATAAGATTAGAACAAACAAATTTTAAATTATCAGTTTTTAGATAATCTAATTTTAATAAACTCTTAGCTACAGGAAAACATTTAGTTATTTCGATTGCTGAAGAAAATTGAAGTATAAAATCATTACCAATATTTCTTAAGTTTTTATCCTGTTTATCAATCATCAAAATAATTAAAATGATTTTGTATAACTATTGTATAATAATTAAAAATAATAAGATAAATAAATCAATATAATAAATAAATTAAATACATTTATAAAATATTAAGATAAGAAATAAAAAACTTTTATAAAACGTTTTTACATTTATTTTTTAAATCAAGTAATTTGGTTATTTGGAAAATTAGTTTAACTCTTAGAATATGTAAAGATTCAAAACAATTTGACCGAAGAAAAAGATAAAAAAATTTTATAGAAAATTCCTTAAAATAAAAAAATATATATAAAATAATAAAGATATTTTCAACTAATAAATAACTAAGAGCATAAAAGAACTAGTACAGAAACAATATTTTCAGTTATAAGAATAGTTATTTATTTATTAAAACTTGTTTATTTCTGTAAAATCATCATTTTGTAAAATATAAATATGTTGTAAAGTTGAAAATATTAACAATGTTATAGTGTAGTAAGAAGAAAAGTCATGAAGCAATTACTTATGACTTTAGATAATGATTTTAGAAAATAAATAGAAATTAAAGACAATTGATAAATAACTTTTGCTTTAACCTTTACTTATAGGTTTAAAACTAAGAATCATAAGCAGCAGTTAGAGCAAGTTATAACTTTCTCATACGAATAGAGCTACCTTTGGAATAAATTAGCTTATATGTTTATTAGGTATTAAAAAATCTCCTTAGAAAAAAAAATAGAATTTTTTTTTAATTTTTAAATTATAATTAATTAGCAAAGAATTAATTGATTTTTTTAATAAGAGTGTATAAATTTTTTAAATTAAACTAAAAAAATAAATTTGTAAAAAATGTTTGGAAACCCTCAATATATTTTATAAAATAATCTGCAGTGTAGGGCCATTTGATTTTACATCTGATAGCGACTAGTCCTTGGTGAATATCTCACAAAGGAAGTTTTTTAGAGTATAGGCCTAAATAGTTTTTGATGTCTAATTGTCTTGTTACTCTGTTTTTGGTTGGATCAAATTTTAAATTACTTTTTAGAAAATAAATTTGTTTAAATATTATCTTATTTTTTTTAAATTATATCTAAGTTATCATAGTTAATATAAATCAAAGTAAATTATTATTGATTAGTAAACTTTTATTAAAATATTTTGTTATAATTTTGTTAAAATCTTTTACTGCAAACTTTCGTTAATAAACTATTAAGTGTTAAATACTTTTCTATAATTGCTATAATTATTTATAAACGTTTTTAAAATGATTTGTTTTTTAAGACTCATTTATTTTTTGACCGTTTGAAATCACTAGAAAATTTTGAAACCTAGATATTTAATAATATAAAAAAAAGAAAATAATTCTTAATAAATTATCTGTTGGCAGATTTGTGTAAACAAATTCTTTACTTTAACTTAAAAAACAGTTCAAGCAAAGAAAATATTTATGGCAAAAGTAGTAGTAAAAATAAATAGTGTATAATTTTTAATTAACGTTCTTCTTTTACTTTTAGTGTGACATCATTTTTGATTTGTAAATCTTATTCAAATAAATAAATTCATCAATTTTATAATAAGTTTTTCTGTACAAAATTTCATGTAAATTTTTGACAGGACTTAAGGGAATAAGCTTAGAATACTTTTTGATTTTATCATAATGTGGAATTCTACAAGTGAAATCTATAAGCGACAACAAGGAGAAAAACGTCGTCAACAGGAAGAAAAACGTGTTCAACGTGAGCAAGAAAAGATGCGTCGACAAGAAGAAAAACGCCGTCAACAAGAAGAAAAACGTCGTCAACAAGAAGAAAAACGTCGTCAACAAGACGAAAATAGACTTCGTAAGCAGCAACAGCAAGAAAGACTTCAACGAGAAAGAAGAACAGGAGAGAATAAAGCGTCTATCTGAATATCAGCGAATGCAACAAGCGTCAGCAGATTACCACCAAAGAGAAATGATGCTTCGTCAACAAGAAGAAGAAAAACGCCGCCAACAAGAAGAAAATAGACTTCGTAAGCAGGAACAGCAAGAAAGACTTCAACGAGATAGAGAAGAACAGGAGAGAATAAAGCGTCTAGCTGAATATCAGCGAATGCAACAAGCGTCAGCAAATTACCACCAAAGAGAAATGATGCTTCGTCAACAAGAACAAGAAAATCTTCGATTACAAGAAGAAAAACGCCATCAACAAGAAGAAAAACGTCGTCAACAAGAAGAAAAACTTCGTCAACAAGATGAAAAACGTCGTCAACAAGAAGAAAATCGACTTGATTAACAAATCCATTTTTCTGCTGCGTTTTTTGTCGTTTAGTTCATACTTTAATGTAAGTTTAAATCAACAAAAACAAAATAGTTTAATCACAGAAAATAACTGTTCAAAAAATATGTTTCAACAAATTTATTTTTTAGTTAGAATTCTTCTTACGATAACACTTTTGATTAAATACGAAAATAAGTTTAGATTTTAACGAAATCAAAACAAGTTGTTTGCGAAATGTTTACTACCCACAAACATTAGAGTAAATATTCATGATTAGTATGATGATTCTGTTCGACCTTCCACACCAGAAATACCGCCGAAAGGCATTTACAATTTGGAGTGTTGAACATTTTTCAACATGCAGTTTACATTAGTAAAAAATTGTTATGAAAAGCAACTGCTACCGTATAGCAGTTGAAATACTTTTCAGTTATTGTTTGAATTGAATTTATTATTAGCACTAGATTTATTAATTTTATTTGCAGTAATACATTTTTACAATTTTACATTTCTTTTTTAACAACAAACAACTAATATAGATCAAAAACGTTTTGTAAAATTAATCTAAATCTATTAAAACTTTTAAGTAAACTAGTTTTCTTAAAAAAAGTAAAATTCTCGAGAGCTTGAATACTACATTATTTAAAATCTTAAATGAGACTAAAATATTTATGATTAAATGTCGACATTCAAATAAAAACAATTAACTTTATTTTTAACAAGACTTTTGGAAAAAGCTTTGTATATCATAAAAGTTTTTATGGTAACGTTAAGTGAAAACAAAAAGGATTACTTCTTTATACTACTAGTAGCATGATGGCATCAATACAACGAAAAAAGAAACAATTTGTAAGTATTTAAAATCTCAATCTACATGTTTGCTTACTTACGACAGAATTATTCAGAGTTTAACAAGCAAAAGAAAGACAGAAATATGAAAGAAATATACAAGTCCACAGCATTCTTCATATCGTTATATATCGGAGATCTTTTCGTTAAATGCAACTGACAGTATTAGTTTTCAAATTTAAAGTAAAATTAAAAGCTATACAAGAAGCAGTTTGTTAATCTGGTATAAAGTGAATGCGTTATATGACAACTTACTTTCTTTGTGTTTGTGAGCTCATTTAAAACATTTTAATAATGCTTTTCACACAAGTGTTAAGCTATAAACATCTGAAAGACATCTTAATAAAAGATTATTTCTTGTTTGAAATTAATTTTTTACTTTATATATTTAAATTAGAACTTTGAAATGAGTAAAAACAAACTTCTTGAAAGTATTTACTTTATTTAAACTACATTTAATCTTGATCTTGCTTCAGAATAAATTCTGCTGTTGGCAAATTATCTATGGAGGCCAACTACAAATACGTAAAGGAAATGACTTCAAATCTTCTGAATATTAAGCTATAAACATCTGAAAGACATCTTATTAAAAGATTATTTCTTGTTTGAAATTAATAGTTTACTTTATATATTTAAATTAGAACTTTGAAAAGAGTAAAAACAAACTTCTTGAAAGTATTTACTTTATTTAAACTACATTTAATCTTGATCTTGCTTCAGAATAAATTCTGCTGTTGTCAGATTATCTATGGAGGCCAACTACAAATACGCAAAGGAAATGACTTCAAATCTTCTGAATCTTATGCTGAGCTAAATTTGTTATTGATTACTATAAGTCTAATTCATAAAGATGATGTC
This sequence comes from Pegea sp. RAD2-039, assembly GCA_034620365.1. Lineage (NCBI taxonomy): Eukaryota > Metazoa > Chordata > Thaliacea > Salpida > Salpidae > Pegea > Pegea sp. RAD2-039. Next base: position 20,159 of record JAQGEQ010000269.1, read on the forward strand.
ATCAGCCTCTCATAGATTAACATGTCTTTTTGATTTATACAAGAAATCGTTTATACCGTGTCAGCCTTACTGAGAACCAAATCAAGAATGTTGGATTAAATATTAAATCAAGAGAGTTTAATAATATCTTTACTAACATCTATAAGTGAAGAATAATTTATATCATTGATATATAGTAGCGTTAGCTTATTAAGACTAACTTCAGATAGCTAATAAAAGTAAAATGACAACAATTACACAACAAACCATTAGCTTTATGAAAAAGAAGTATGTTAGTTATGATTTATTTATACCAGCGTCGCTTAAAAGTGATAAGCAACTGAATAATGAAGCCAATAAACTCGGATAACATAAAATGTTGTTATTATACATTGCAAATGGTTTGTAGTTCATCAGTGTTAATACAATTATTCAAAATATATTATGATATTATATAAATTAGTTGTTTTTCTAAATAAAGATAATGACATCAACATAACAAAAGCACAAAAGTTTAGAATTTGCAAATGATTCAATGAAGATTAAGATTATAGATGCTTGTTTACTTTTGATATTGTCTTTTAGAATTAAACAAATTAAATGAAAAATTTTAGAAAAGGTTTTATGACATTGGTACGTTCTATTAAATAAAAGATAGTTTTAGGATTAAACGCAACTGACAATATCAGTTTCCAAATTCTCATGTTATCTTTTTTTTTAATGATTCAATAAAATTTTAAAATCAGGATTTGAATTATATCATTAGTACTATATTAATCACTTGTCTAATTTGTACTAAAACAGTTGAAAATTTCTTTGTTTTCTATAGATGAAAACAAATTAAGGTTAGTTTTTTTGATCTCATAGAAATGATTTTTACAAGTGAATTCTTATCTTAGTTTATTGCTGTTTTTAAAATACTTATCAAATTGTTTGCTGCTGTAATTATTTTCTATATTTAAGAACAGTAGTTTTGTTTTCTATTGAAAGTATTTAGTTATACTTCAATGGTCTATTAGTTTTGCCAAGCAGTTATGATACCTACCTAGCAAGCAGGAGGCCAAGTTGCAGTTGCAAATAAACAAATATTACTTACTAAGAAAACTCAAAATATATAAACAGGTAAAGGCCTATTGATTCCTGCAAAATGACAAAATTCCTACGTTATATGTTTGTAGAGAGATTTGGTGAAAGGGTCTACTTTAGTTTGTTTGCATAGGAGACTTTTTAAATGTCGTTAATTCTTCAAATATTTGGGCAAATGCTGTCTTTTGTTGAGTTTATAAAAAGATATGAAATGTTTGATTAGCTGTGTAAATGATAATAAACCTTGACTAAATAGTATCGATGTCTTCGAAGAGTTGAAAACAGAAAACCAGTCAAGACCTGATAGAAACTTGTTTATACCATTATAATTTTCACAGAAGCAATTACTTTGCTTAAAGCTTTAAGACTTTTTTTAATAAAAATCTTTGCTAAGTCAAATAAGATTAAGTACTTCTTTAAAGTAGTATGATGGCATCAAGACAAGGAAAACAGAAACAAAGTGGAAATTTTTAAATGAATCATTCTACAAATTTGTTTACTGAAGACAGTGTCATTTAGAATTCACGTAACAAAAGAATGACACAACATATGAAAGAAAGGAACAAGCTCATCGCATTCTTTTTTATCATTGAATACAATAAATTTTTTTGTTAAATGCAACTGACAGTATCAGTTTTCAAAATTCTCATTGACCATAAACTACTTTGTAGATAGACTGATATGATCGTAATAAATTATATGCTTTATATAACAACGTGTTTGCCTTGTGTGTGTGATTTCATTTCAAATGGTTTCTTTATGCTTTTAACGCAAATGTTAAATTATAAATATGTTTAAAACCTTTTTCAATCAAACTTGATGCTTTGAAAGTAAATATAATGTTTCATGGATTTATGTTTTAGTGTTTCTTTTTTTTTTCAGATTTATTTTGTTTTGTTTCAAAAATGGTTTTATGTTTCTGAATGTAAGTTTTTAATCGTTTCAAAAGTTCAATAGTTTTGAATCAGTGATTTTTAACTGATTGATTTTATCACTTTTGTTAAATATTCATAATATAACATCTTAAGTTTATTTTTCAAAGCATTTCTAAAATCTTGAAAGTTAACTGATTTCAATTCTTAATAAATTTATTATATTTAAAGTGATAAAATTAAAAACTTTAAAATGCTTACAGATTTAGAAAAATCTTTAACTAAATATTTAGGTACCATAACCAATAGAATGTTTTTACTCTGATTTTAATTCATTTTTATAAATTTTCTTTTTAAATTTATCATAAATAATTTATTAAAATAATTTTTCATTGGGAATATTTTAATTTAAATTGTTAAATTTAATAAAATTGTTTGATAGAATACAAAAACGATATTTGAAAATTTTTTAATTATCGTTATAATTAGTCGTACTTTAAAATTACACTTATTTATGGATAACAATATAATGGTTCTCTTTCGTATCAATCAAAATAACCAAAAATTTTCTTTTAATTTATAGAAGTGCATTAATTTTTTTTGAAAATATAGTAAAATTAATTAATTCTATGTAAATGACAGATAACTCGACGTAATTGAAAATAAATGCTTAAAATTGTTTAACCCACAAACACAAGATGAGTAGTTAGTTATATAAAGTAACATTGTTGATTTTAACTAACGAGCTTGCTAGCGATCATTTTATTTTTGAAACTGACAGAATCAGTTGATATCGACAAGTAGGAAGCAATCATTTTTTATAAAGTTGAGATTCAACAAAATGTAACAATATTTGGATTTCTTACATAAATTTCAAGGAAAACATTTTTTATACCAAATTCAGTCATTCAACAGTTCTTTCCTTACATCTGTATTAACTTTATAACATTATTACTTTTTTCTACTGTTTTAAAGTAAAAAAAAAAAAAAAAAATGGTTGTTTGTTAAAAAATGTTGACTTAAATCCATAAAAAAAGATTAAAAGAAAATTTAAGTTATACTTTTTTACAAGGAATTTGTAAACATCAAACAATCTCAGAAAAACGCAAAATCTTATTTTTACCTTGGAAAAAACTTACTTGACAACCAGATGCAAAATTGCATCTTCCAAATTATTATCTTAATTTCAAATTACGAGATAAAACGATTTCATTTCTCCGTAAGCTTTACGGTTATATATTATTTTCATTCAATCTTATGTTTGTGGTATCGGTAAATTTTTCAATGGCTTTAATCAATCGATAAAGTTATTGTTGATATTATTTTTATAATGATACATTAGTTCAAATTAAATTTAAGTATCATTAAACTGAGCTTCCATCAAAAACAGTTATTTTATTTCTAGGTTTAACTCAATAATTAAGTATTTTATAAATTAAAAATTAATAGTACATTGGTTACTGTGACTATTTAAAATCTTTATTGTTTTAAATAATATAAACAAATGAGGACTAAAAGATAAACCTACAAAAAACAAGTCGATTGTTTCCTTTTCCGCTACTTGGCGCTAGACGGGTTGTTATCAAAACACACTTTAAAAAATTCATCATTTATTATAATTATAATATTTTTTAGTATTACTTTCAGTTTAAAGAAAATATCATATAACATATTTTGACATTTCTATTTTCTTAGGAATCTGGAAAAGGTTAGTAAGTCATATAGTTTCCATTCTTAAAAATAAATTTTAATTTTTTTAAATTGATATATCAACGGCAAAAAATTACAATTTTTAAAACAGTAGAATCAAAATTATATTTTTGATATTTTATCTCATGATAGTAAAAAGAGAAATTGCCAAGCTGATATTTAATGATTTCGATTAAATAATAATAAAAAGCAAAATACTATTTCTTTTGAATGAAAAGTTTTCAATTAGTAAAAAATCTGTCATATTACCAATAACATGTTTACAAAAATATTTTGTGATGAATAATAACTCAAGTTATTAAACTTATTTATTATTTAAAGTTTCCTTGTAAAGTAAAACTTTGAATTTAACTCCAAATTTACAAACTTTGCACTCCTTTACGAAAGATTGAGTTTTACTTTTATCTTATTTTCTTATAAACATTGTTGCAATCTGAAGTGTATGGGATCAAGTTCAAATGAAAATAATTTTATAATTTTATTGATAAGCATTTTGTTGACAAATATTGTTCAAATAGAAAATTTGATTTTAAAGCTGATAAGAAAATTTATTTTAAGTTTACTATCATACAAACCAAATTAGTTTAAATTTTCTTATCCAGTTGTATTTCATTCAAATAATCAAATGCAAAACTGCATCTTCCAAATTAGTATTGTTATCCAGATAAGAAATAAAATGATATAACTTCTTCATAAGCTTTACGGTTATATATTATCTTCATTCAATCTTATGTTTGTGGCATCGGTAAATTTTTCGATGGCTTTATTAAATCGATATACTTATTGTTGATATTAATGTTATAAAGATGCTGTTATATATAACTTTAATATCGTGTTTTTAACTAATATTAACTATAATTAACTTATTTATTATTTAAAGTTTAGTTGTAAAGTACTTTAGCTCCAAATTAAAAAACTTTGTAATCCTTTACGAAAAATTGAGTCTTAATTTACTTTTCATTTCTTATAAACGTTGTTGCAATCTGAAGTGTCGAAGATCAAGTTCAAATGAAACTAATTTTATAATTTTATTGATAAGCATTTTGTTGACAAAAATTGTTATAAAAGAAAATTTGATTTAAAGTTGATAAGAAAATTTATTTTAAGTTTACTATCATACAAACCAAATCAGTTTAAATTTTCTTATCCAGTTGTATTTCATTTAAATAATCAAATGCAAAACTGCATCTTCCAAATTAGTATTGTTATCCAGATAAGAAATAAAATGATATAACTTCTTCGTAAGCTTTACGGTTATATATTATTTTCATTCAATCTTATGTTTGTGGTATCGGTAAATTTTTCGATGGCTTTATTAAATCGATATACTTATTGTTGATATTAATGTTATAAAGATGCTGTTATATATAACTTTAATATCGTGTTTTTAACTAATATTAACTATAATTAACTTATTTATTATTTAAAGTTTAGTTGTAAAGTACTTTAGCTCCAAATTAAAAAACTTTGCAATCCTTTACGAATGATTGAGTTTTATTTTACTTTTCATTTCTTATAAACGTTGTTGCAATCTGAAGTGTATGGAATAAGGTTCAAATGAAATTAATTTTATAATTTTATTGATAAGCATTTTGTTGACAAATATTTTTCAAATAGAAAATTTGATTTAAAGTTGATAAGAAAGTTTTTTATAAGTTTACTATTATACAAACCAAATTAGTTTAATTTTTCTTATCAAGTTTTATTTAATTTAGATTTAAAGTTATTTTTACTTCAATGATTAAAATTAAAAATGATCAATCGTACTGACGATAGAAAAATAAATCAAAGCCATATGACTTTTTGTTCTTAATAATGAGAGTACTATAAGACTCAAAAATCATTTTCCTTTGATCTTCAAAATAATTTAAAAATTATACAAATCATATAATGTTATCTATCCATAGACTATAACTATCAGATTTAAATTTATTTCTATTTCAATAATTAAGATTAAATTTAACCGTCGTTTTGACAAATTTAAATTAAGTCAAAAGCCATGTGACTTTTTGTTTTTAAAATAGTAAATTGAGAGTACTATAAGACTTAGAATTTTTTTCGTTGGAACTTCAAAATAATTTTCAAAAAGGTTTAACAACATTTTAATCTATCTTCTATGAGTTAAATCCTAATTTTTTTTCAAAATAAATATTTCTTGAAAATCCTTTTTTTGTTAAAGGATAATAAACTTTATTAACCAGGTTACTTTAAAATTAATAATTCCTGCTATATTTTGGGTAAAATTTATTAGCAAAAGTTCAAATTTATGACCTTTTTTACTGCTTTCGTCACCAAACGGATACAATAATTCGGCTACAAAAACAAATAAATAAACTTTCAACATTCATGGGATAGATTAGTTTAATAATTTGTATATTTGTAGAATAATGTTTATTTTTTTAACGTTAATTTTCTTGAATTAAGTTTTTTACCATAATTGATTAACTTATGTATTTGGTGAGGTAAAACATCTGTGTTGAAATCATAAAGAAAAATATCTTATATACATTGTGTTTATTTATTAACTATGTAAATATTAAATAATATTGTTTAAATTTTGAAAAAACAAGAAATTTTTATTTACAAATATAAATAAGCTTTCCAGTCTGTTAGTATTCACAATTTAAAAACAAAACATTCAATTGGCTTTTGACTTAATTTCTAAAAGTCTTCATTTATCAGCGCCACCAAACTTTTTTAAATTATCAAATATGTTATTAATATACAACAATTTTAATTCAAACTTGAAAAATATGAATTTATTTATAAACAAATATTTTCTTTAAAAGTACAAAAAGTAATTCGTTTAAACTTGACCCCCACAAACTCTAGATTAAAACAAAATTATAAATACTGAGAAATTCTGAAAAGTATCAAGGTTCTTGTACTTTCGACAGACGATATTTTTGGAGTTGAAATACTTTTCAACAAAACTTTAATTAAAAGTTAAATAAATTTAGTTTGTATTTTGTACAAAAAATAAAGTAAAAACAATTGATGTTAAATTTCTTTTACTTGTTTTGAAACATGTTACTAATAATGTAAATAAAAGTTTACAAAAAGAAAACTTTTTTTCAGCAAAAATAGTATTTCTACTTAAACTTCAACTTAAAAGGAAATTAAGGAACGGAAATCTTTATTTCTATTTTGTTTTTTAATATTACTAAAATAAGTTAATTGAATATCATTTCGACAAATATACTTTTAATGCTGTAAATACTTCAATGCAGTAGAAAATTATTTGAAAAGATTTTAATTCTTAAAGTTTTAATTTCTTAGTCTTCCAAGTAATATTACAATAAGAGTTTATATGTTAAAAATATTTTTATTCAAATAAGTTTACAATTATAAATACAAGCAAACAAATAGATTTCTATATATACAATTATAAGTTATTCAATGAATTATTGAATTAGTTATTTTATTAATTAAATTTACAGTTTAAAAATTATCAGAAAAAAAGTAACCAACAGGAAAATTTAATCTATTATTGTAGAGAATCTATTTTATTGCAAATTTGGAATTTAATTTTTCTAATGAAATTTCAAGTAGTAAATAAATTAAAAAGCTTAAGTTTAGATTCTTTACAAATAATAATAGAATTAATTTAGGTCAAAAGTTTTTCTTATAGTTCTAAACATGTCACTGATAATGTGAGCAAATTTAGTGTTGTGAGTTTAAATAAAAATTATATAAATATTAAAAAAATAATGTTTTGTAAGTTCAAACATTTTGACCTATTTATATAACAAATGTATGGTTACAACATTTGAAATTTTATAAAATATGAAAATAATACTATAATAGGAATATTTTGTTGTTGGAAACAAATATTATAATGCTAAATTCTAGATTTTTTTGTATTTTACAATCTACTAAAATAAATTCCAATAAAAGTCAGACAAACTGCAAATAATTTGTTGAATTCTGTTTTTCTCTGACTGCTAATAAATTTACATCGTAGAAAATGTTGGAAAACTATTCTCTTTATTCTTACTAATGTTATTCTAAACTTATTTAAGTATTGTACAAAAACCAGTTTATTAAAATTAATCTCATAGTTATTATATATAAATGCAAATATATTGAAAAAATTACTGTATTTTATTTTACAATATTGCTGTGAATCATAGCTTACGATCATTGGTTACTTGAGGCATAATGTTTGTTTGATTATGAAACACATAACGTTTTCAAACATAGAATTTGTTTTAATGATTTTAAGAAACTTGATCAAGCTTCGAATTTTAGTAATGATGAACTGTCTTTAAGTATAAATAAAGAAATCAAAATATTTCTATCACGGAGACTATCAGTTGAAACAAAAGAATTCAGTTTAAAATCACTTAAATATAACCATTAGAAGAACAGGTAATATTGAAACAATAAAGAAAATTTTTACGTTCAATGACTTGACAAGTTGTTTAATTATTTTTTTTACAAATTGTTTATGTTTACTTAAGGACTATTTTGGTCTTATAGACTTGCTTAGAAGGCTTTATAAATTTTTTTCAAACTATTTACATAGTTAAGAAACTAATTTGAAAACAAATTATTTATTTTTAAAGGTTTTTTAATTCAGTAAAAAACATTATCCGCTAATTCTGATCAGTTTAAATTGTTTATCAGAACTGAAATAACTAAGCAGTGCAAATATCAAAGATACTGATGATGTAATATTTATTAAAGAACTTTTATTTCTTTAAACATCTTAGATACAGAAATCATCTTAATACTTTCATTCTGAGTTTAGTGAATCACTGTGAAATACTATTGCTATTTTATACCTGTAGTTATTTCTTAGCAAGTACAAGTTTAAATAATGAATATTACAATTTAATTAACTATTAATATGTAGTGGTTTACTATTTTAGAAAACAAGTTTCAAAAGAAATACTATTTTTTTACTTGAATCTTTTCGTTCAATATTCAAATAAATAAGTTTGCAATTATATTATTGACACTTGGTATTCATAAGCTTCCTTATAAAACTTTTATTGTTGATTGCTTTTTATTTGTAAATAAAAAATGTGTAATTGCTTTGTACATTTTGAACAAAACTTTGCAAAGAAAGTTATTACATGAAAATTGTTCTTAGAAATTTTATAATGAAATTTTTTTAAATTGCAGAAAATATCAAATTTTAAAAATACTTTAAGCGCCAGTTAGCGAAACTAAAAAACAACCTTACAATTTATTGGTTTTGTACGAAATTTATTCGCATAAATAAATTCTTTATTATAGAGAAATAGAATTACTTATAAATAAATATATCTCTTAAAAAAGTATTGCAGAAATTGTATTTACAACTCATCTTGTTATAATTCTAAAATAAAAATAAATAAAAGATATTACTAACAACCTTCATTTTCACACAAAAATACTTTACCAATTATTAAATACAAAATATTTTGTATTGATATTTTTTTACTAAAATAAAGTTATTGATATTATTTCTGCTTTTAAAAAAGTTTGAAATTTTAAGGTCAAGCTAATAATAAACATCTTTAATAAATGTTTAATAACTTGTTCTCACTACACACTACTTTAGTGGGCTTATAAATGTCAAACTTTATACTGAAGAAATAAGATAAAGTCTATAAAAATTGAAAACTTATATTTTAAAGTATACAATAGAAAATGTTAGAAATTGTTGTTTGTGTATCTTCATAGTAAACACAAGAAACTTCAGTTTTGTAACAACAATTGCAATCAAACGGTTATGTTAAGCAGTTTACTATTGACGTAGTCATACAGATAAACAATATTAACATAAAAACTAATTTAAAAATTTGGTTTGGAAATAATTTGGAATCAATAGTTTGTATCACCTTATGCAAATTTATAAAACATATTTCTAATAAGATATTTCTAGATATATTCCACTTAAAAATGTGAATTAGATTTACTTTCGTTTATTAAATTTGTCTCTTTGTTTTCCAGATTATTTTTTGCTGACAGTAGTACCTTACAGCTTTACGCATATTTACTGCAGTCAATCTAAGATAAATAATACTTTTCGGAAGAAAAAAGATATTTTGATTTTTAAAGCCAAGTTAAAAAAAAACTTATTTTCCCAAAATTATGATTTATATTCCTGAAAATTGGTTTCTGGTAGAACAATCTAAAAACATATTTTAATTTTCTTTCCAAAAATAGTTAAACACCAAACTTCAACTGATCAATTTAAAAACACTGCTTAGTAATTATAAAAGTGTATTTGCTTATTTTTTTATTTATATATCTGCTTATATATAATATATTTTTCAGGTAAACATTTATTTCAAATCATCAAAAACTCGAAGAAAAGAGCAGAAAACTTAGCATTAAGAGATGTTAAAAAACGTTTAATAGAAAATCTAAAGATAGCGTTGAATGCTAAAGACTTTTTGTGAAATGTTGTCAATTAGAAAGCTTTTGTCAGGCTATTTTGAATTGTTTACTTTCATTAAATTTTTGTTGCAGTATTGAATATGGCAATAAACCACTTTAAAATTTACTTAAGATATTTTCTTGTAAAATAAATATTTATATTTTAAGAAACTGTGAATAATTGTTTTTGGTTCAATTTTAATTCTTTTTTTAAATAAACTATAATTTTATATTGCATAGAAATTAACAAAAAGTTAATTCAGATTACAATCGAATTGATTTGTATATAATATATTGTTTTTTTTAACTTTTTATTACACTAAAAACTAAAACGTTTTGTTTACATGTAGCTCAACAAGTTGAAACTGAATTTAATGGACGACAAAGAATCTGATTGCATGCGAAAATTGTTACCAAACGAAATTAACATCAGAGGTGAAACACCTAACAAGAAAAATGATAATGAATGTGTTAGTGAATTTGATAGCTGGCATGAAATTAACTTTGATGAAGTCAATTCAAACAATAAAATAGGAAATACAACAACTAAGAAAAGCGTTTCTACCAAAATTGGTGCTTCAGCAGAAAATAGTGGAAAAGAAGAAAACAAACTTTTGTTTAAGAAAATTTCAATTGGCAAGGACAAATATGAATGTTTGATTTGTTGCAGACGCTTAAGTTGCAGATCTCAGTTTATTATTCACGAAAGAATTCATACTGGAGAAAAACCATATGAATGTATTGTTTGTAGAAAAAAGTTTAGTAAAAAATCAAATCTTTTATCACATGAAAGAACACATACTGGTGAGAAACCATTTGAATGTATTGTTTGTGGAAAAAAGTTTAGTCAAAATTCAGATCTCATAAAACATAAAAGAACTCATACTGGTGAAAAACCATATGAATGTATTGTTTGTGGAAAAAAGTTTAGTCAAAATTCAAACCTCTTAAGACATGAAAGAACTCATACTGGTGAGAAACCATTTGAATGTATTGTTTGTGGAAAAAAGTTTAGTCAAAATTCAATCCTCTTAACACACGAAAGAACACATACTGGTGAGAAACCATTTGAATGTATTGTTTGTGGAAAAAAGTTTAGTCGAAATGACCTTCTTTCACAACATAAGAGAACTCATACTGGTGAAAAACCAATTTAATGAATTGTGTGTGGAAAGCAATTTGGCTATCATGCAATTCTTTCATACCATCAAACAACTTACATTATTTAGATTCAAAGTAATCAGAAAAAAGATCAGATAAAGATCAATTTTGACTCATCCTAGTTTTTATTATTTCATGTTTTTTTTCTATTATTTTTCTAACAACATTTTAAAGTTTCGTTGGTTTTAAGTATTTCTGATTTTTTCTTGTAATTTCAGCAAAAAACGTTTATGTTTATTTAAACGGTTATTTATGGTTATAGTAACTCTTTTGTGTTATTGACTATATACTTGAAAGCTATTATCTCTTAATTTTTTAACTTTTAATTTTCAAACGGTTAATTGGTGTAAATCAATTTTCTATCTTTTTAATAGATAAACAAAATTTGGTTAAATAATGAACATACAGTGCATAATTTAGATATAAGAAATGTGAAAAAGTGTTAAATATTACAATGAAGCAATGTTATTCTTTTTAAGAAAAGGAATTCTGCAAGTTTTGCTTATAATAAATTAAAATTGAAAAAAGCAAATAAGCGAGTATTTTGATGTAAGTGAGAGCAATAAACATTATTTTAAAACAAAATTACTAAACTTGTATTTTCTATCACAATTTTAAGAAACGTAACAAATTTTTACGTAGTGAACAACTCGAAAAAAGATCTTAGGTTTAATTAATTGATAATTTATTAATTTAAATTTATTAATTTAGGTTTATTTGTCATTTATATCTCATAGAATTTTGAGTTGCTTGATTTTTAACTAAAATGCATAAAATATAAGAGCTTATGTATCCTTTTAGTAAGATAACTAACATTCAAACCAAAAAGCAAACGAACAATATTTGGTAGTTGTGGAAGCACAAAGAATATCATCAAAAAAATTAATGAAATTTATGTGATACAGCTTAACCTCTAAAGATCTCAATTATGAGAATAAGAAAATTTAAAATAACTTCATACTGTTTGGAAAAATAAACTTTCAAATAAAATAAAAGAATAGTATTTTTAATCACACTATAGTTAAATAAATATGTTTAAATAAATAAACCTAAATAAATTCTGGTATTATACAACATGTAAACGCGTTGATAACATTTTATTTGAGTCTTATTATGAGAAAATGAAAAGTTTTTTTTGAAAAATTGAAAAATTATTCGATATTTTTTAACAACTCGTTTGATAAAAACTTGTTTCAGATTTTATTATAAGCACCATAAACATAATGAATTGTGATTTAACTTATAACTTAAATTAGATTTCACTATAGATTACTAGTTTACTGCTAACTAGCGTAGGTTTAATTTCTTGTATAAAATTTTTGTTATACATTTTGCTGTAAACGAAATAAATAATTTATATGTTTGGTTATTGTGTTGTTTTTTTTAAATGTATAATATTGTTTTTAAGGTAAAAATTATTTCAGGAAAAAAAATCTAAGTTTATTTTTGCCGAACAGTTAAGATTAAATAATATAAAAAAAATAACATCAATTTAAAATTTTTCTTCAATCAACTATATTAGAAAATTTTTCAAAATCTTTAATCGAAAAGAATATATAATTTGTAAGAGGTTAACATTCACTAATATTATCACTAACTTCCTTTCTTACTTTTACTGCAATTTTATTTTAAAGTTGATTAATTCAGTTATAAAACAAATTTTTTTCATAATTTTAATAATCTAGGCTAATAAGTTAGGCTAACTAAGATCGATATAGTTATCAGATGTTTTTAAGTGGAATAGAAAATTTTTTGACTTTTAAACCATTTATAGAGATTTGAGGTTAATACTGGGAACGAGAAAACACTCTTCAAACGACATATTTTCTTTACTTTGAAAAAACTATTTTCTTTAACACTTTCTTCCAATTTATAAACATAATCACTAAGCTTTAAGTTCTTATAGATACTTTTGTTTAAATATAAACCAGTTACAATAATTGTATTAAACTCGATAGTTTTGATACTTGCATACTTACAAGAACAACCCAACTCAATTAACCAATCAAAACAAACTAAAGATGACGTTAGTGTGGTAATTAATGACTAATCAGTCTGAAGTACATGCTCGCTAATCTCCGTTTTGCATAATTTGTGTATCTCTTTTGAGCAAACAATTTGTCTAAAAACATGCAATTTATTTGCATTTGAATACTAAACAAATAATTGCAAATCACAAGATATTACAAGTTCTCTAAGAAAGCTGATTGCTGTTACATAAGCTTGGCAGTGATAAAATTAGTATTGAGAAAATCAAACAATGTTTCAAAAGTTCCAAGCAATTTGATCTTTCATTGATTTAATTTTTTATAAGGAATATGCAACTCCAAAGTGAAAAAAATCTTCACTAAAACCATTTCATATGAAATGTTACTTACATTGAAATCTGTAAGCTTATTGACCTTAACAAAATTATCATATTGAGATATCCAATAAACACATCCAGGTAAATCAATTCTGTCTCTCAGAAAAGAATCAGAATTCCAATCAAATTTATGTCTTTTTAAATCATCAGGTTTTTACTGTTTTTCAAACTGTAATTTATTTCTAAATATTTTATTTGCGAAAATGTATTGAAACATTGTATTTTGCAAAATGTAGAACTTGTTTTCTTTTATCTTGCACTTTTTTACAAATTTAGAAAACTTTGATTACTTATTAAAATATTTGTAAGTTAGAAAATGTGTTATAATTGTTTAATAATCATTTTTAATTTTATTTTATTTATTCATTTTTTAATTAGTTTAAAAATATTGAACTGGTTAGATTTTTAGCACCACAGACAACAGAATTTAACCATTTTTACATTATTTTGTTATAAATAATAACCTTTAACTTTTGTATTACTTTTTAACGCTGAAAAATTTTTTTAAATACCATTTTACTTAGAAAAAATATGTCATTTGTTTAAAAGTAAAATATATATTAAGATAGAAAAGAATAAATTGAAACAACTTTCGAAAAGTCAAATTTGATCTGCACTCAAGTGGAAAATCTCAACAAAGAGTTTTTACAGTCTACCCCAAGTAATAATTGTTATAAAATTATCGAAATGCAAATTTTATTTTTAGAAATTTTGTGTTTGAACGAACTTTAAGTTTTTATTTTCGAGTATCTTTTTTCTGAAAATATATTTTTAGTTGAGCTATTATTAATAATTATTACATTACTACTGTATCTTTGATAAATTCATTCTTAATATTTTTGATTTTAATTAGATTCAATAATTAAATAAATTTCATTGAGTTTTAAGATTACAAAAACAAACTTTTTGATTATTTTTATATTTACCAGCTTATTAGTTCTAAAACTGTTGTTTGTTTTTTAAACAATGTGGATATTTGTACGAGTTTTTGACAAAACTAATATAAAATTTGAAAGTTTTTAGTTTGGGAAAATCTTTAGAAATACAATACATAGAGAAATAGTTTTTTATATTTTTCTTAACCTGATTAAAATAAGTTTAAATCCTGGTTCAGTGCTTTTCTCCTTACAGTGATAAATCAGTGTTTCACCCACAAACACTAGAATAAAAATACTTTTTATTAAGCAATTTCTTTAACATTATTTCGAACTTTCTTGTATTCATAAGATTCTAAAGAACTTAATTTGAAGTCGACTACGTGTCGATTATAATTTTCAAATATTGAAGTATTTAAAAACATGGTAGTCTGTAAATCGTAGATTAACTTTTGCTAGAATCTGTTTCATTTATTAATAATCTTTAACTTTAGTTATTTGGAAGTGTAATTTTATCAAGCTAAAACTTCATTATTATTCACAACAACAGTCTTTGATTTCATTAATTAATTGTATCTTTGAATGACAGAAAAAAATCAAAATTCAGAATTGTTTTAGAAAGAATAGAACTACTCTAAAAGTAAAAATAAAATCAATTCTAAATCAAATCAAATTTTATAAAACAAACTAGAATAAGAAGATGAGCAAAGTGAATTTAGAAGTTTAATTTTCAAAATTATCAAAATTACTTTGCTAAGAATGAATATAAAATGGAAATCTTTATTTTATAATTAATAATCTTAAAATTTTTTTATTAATTCTTAACAATGAAAAAAATTTTAAAAATATTATTTTAAATTAGAAAATAATTTTAACACAAACAAATAAAGATTTTTTAATTTTTACTCCTTTTTTAATCTACAGTAGAAAAAAAAATTTAATTAAGCTTTTTTAAGTTACAATATTTATTTTAAATGTTATGATATAAACTTTTTCCAAAATTTATTATCTTGCACAAAATATATAAAACTATTATTTAAAAAAATGAAAAACATCATCCAAATTATATTTAAAGGTGTTTTATTTTTAAAGAAATAGTATTTATTGTTTAGTTTTGCTATACAAAATTCATTTTAGAATGTAAATTATGAACTATTTCTAGAACGATTGTAGATGAAGATTTATAAAGCAAAAATACAAACATATGAACATTTAAAAATTGTTACTAACAGAACAATAAACATTGAATAAAATAAAAAAGTATTAAAATTTTGTTGTGTAATAGAAAGTTCAACATTTTGCTAAAAAAACTAAAAAAAAGATGAAACTGCATATGAAACAGCTTGTAGTGATACCCTTAAAAATTGTATGTAATTATTTGAAAACTAAAAAACTTTTTCAAATCTCTTTCATCATTGACATGTTTACAAAAATGAAATAAACTTTTGACCTAAACTATTTTTATCGTATTATCTGTACATAATAGAAATTCACTGTATTTAAAGTATACACTAATTGTACTTTTGAAAATTATATTTCAACTCCAAATTATAACTTCAAGCAAATTATAACCCAAGATCATTAACTGATCATAAGATTGAAATATGCATCCTGTAAATCACATATACTTATTATCAGAAATAATTTCAGAGATGAATGCTTGCTTTATCGTCATCTACAAGGTTATAAAACTTCTACTTATTA
>JAQGEQ010000100.1:0-38706 GCA_034620365.1 Pegea sp. RAD2-039
TCAGGACATTTGTGGATTCATTTAGTTTTTCGAGCTTTAGAATGAACAGCCTGGAGACTTCTTTAGACTAATTCGTATTTCAGAAGCTTTTTTTATCTGATACTTTTTATTTCAGAACGTTAAATTTAAAAGAGTTTAGATAAATTTTTAACGACTAAAACTGTTTGATAAAACCAAATTAAAAAGAAACTTTTTTTACTATGTGGAACTTAAAAAGTTTTTCACAGGTGAGTCTAATACAGAAAAAAATAGATATTTAGTTTCTTTCAAACTTTATTCAATCATTTTTATTTATTCATTGAATTATATTTCCTACCATGTTTGGGTTAAACGTTGTCTTGAAGATTTCTAAAGTTTTTATGATCAACATGTAAAAAGTTTGTTTAATCTATTTTTCTTGAATTTTAAAGAATTTGAAAAAAAAAATTCAAAAAATCTTCTGCAAGCTTGATGACTCAGTGATCTTTTATCACTAGTTGAGCAATTAGTGATTTACACAAGGTCTTGTTCGTATTCAAGTAGATAAAAAGAAGAATGTAATGATATGAAGAAGGCTTAAAACTGTTTTTATAAATCCTTCTTACAGAATCCAGGGCTTAAAGTACATCGATAAAACGCTCTTCTCAAAAACATCTTTGTTTTTATGAATTAATTGGAGAATATCCCTGGCTTATAGTGAGACACAAGAGATGTTTTTACGCCCAAATCCCCTTAATATAAATTCTAATTCATTCAAAATGTTCCTAATTCTTATATTGACTACCAACTGGTCCTGAGTCAAAAAAAAAAGGAATTAGTAAAAAAATAGAAATCTTTTAAATTGTTATCAGTTTTTGTTGAAACGAATGACTATAAAAGTTTTTCACCTGATTTGGGTCCATTTATTTGTATAAGTACTTTTTTACTAGAACTATTAAGTTGATACTGACTTTCATTAATTAAATTTGTTGTGAAGAACTTCAAAATACAAACAAATTGTTGTATATTTATCAAATTTTAATGTATATCACTCAAAAAGAAATTGCTTTTGCTATTAACATACTAAATAAAAAAGCAATATTTGATACACTAATGATTTTTTTATTCCACTAAATTAATGAGAAATCTTCTAAACGTAAGACTACAACAAACATACTTGAACTTTGATTGTAAATTAACTTATGACGTATGCATCACATAAAGATTTGGAGAATAAAGTGTTTGAAGTACCAATTGTTTAAACTGGTGTGTCTGCATGTCACCGTAACCTGTAACTTAATTTGACGGTCTTGATAAAAATCAACTTCTTGAAGAAATGTATCTTAATTTCAAGTAATATTTACATATAAGAAATTATTAGAATTAGATACTGTTAGGTAATCATTATTTGCAATCTTAAAGCTCTTCGTTGAGTGCTATTGGTGTACAAAATCTGATCATTTTATTTATTTTTCAAAATTGTTCATTTTCTTTTTATAGGTTTTTCTTCTACTTTTTTTATCAAGCTTTTCTTTAACAAGAGGCAAGTTTTATTAACAAACAATTATAATCTAATTTAATGTTTAATTAATAAAATTTATTTGAATTAATTTAGAGACATATGACAATTATATTAATAAAAATAGTTTATGGCTCTTTTGAATAAGTAAACTTTCAGTGACGGCTCAATCAGAAACCAACGACACTTGTATATCTAGCTGGTCGGAACCTACAGTTTGTTTTGACGGCTCTTCGTTAGGAATACCGGATTGGAAAGTATTTAACTGTTCTAAAACATTGTGAACAAGTTTTCTAAATACAAACAAACCTTTTAAAAGTTCTTGAAAAAAAGTATTCTTAATTTCTGCTTCTATTTCTATATAACTTCACTGAAATTATTTATAATAATAATGAAAACTATAATAAAAGTTATTCTTTAAATTAATAATAGTCAATCATTATCATTTATTTGTTATAAAGGAGCGTATATTGGTGGTAACACCTGCTCAAATAGAAGGAGCACTTTGTAGTGAGGATATTCTTGTAAATAAAGTAGAAATACTGACCTGTGATGACGGTGAAGTTGCTGTTCAACTACCACCTAATTTAAATGCAATAGGTAAAGCTAAAAAATATATATAATATATAAAATAAAAATATTTCCGAGAATATTTGATAACACAAAATAGATAGGCTTGTTGAATGTCATTTTGATTAGTTAAGATCTCCTTTGCCAAAACTGAACATTTAGAATAAAAATAAACTGAAGTTATGTTTGATTTTCATTAAAGTAAATTCATAATCATTACACAAATTTATCTGAATTAAATATCAAATTAATATCTAAATAATTAAGAATAAACAAATAAGTTAAAACTTTTTATACTTTTTTCCATTTAGAATTAAATTTTATTTTAATATCAAAATACGATGTTAAGTAGAATGACACTTGGAAATTCATGATTTTGTTTGAAACTATTTCAGATTGTAGCGATTTTGGTCTGGCTAAATGTGATAATGGCAGATGTATTTCAGAAAGTTTGCTTTGTAACACAGAAGATGATTGCGGCGATAATAGCGACGAACAAAATTGCGTACCGAAAGTAGTATCAAGGATACGTTTATAGAATAAATTCTAACAACTTCTTATTTTTTAGTCAGAAACTTTACTTTATTGTGGATTTTCTGAAGAAGCAGGAAAAAGTAGTGTTGATTCTCCCTACATAGAAAGATGGTTAAGAAGTATACCAGGAATAAATAAGTTTGCCACTGGATTTGATATGCTAACAGGTTTTTTACTCAGATATTTTTTATTTGAAACTTTAATAAACGAATAATTATTTAAAAGTTAAGAAATATTAAAGTAAGTTATATTAAGTATCAAATTTTAGGTTTTTAGTTTTTATATGTAATTGGGTTGCAATTTGTTGCTAGTTTCTTCAGCAATTTGTTTGTCTTGCTTTCAATTTAATTTTATTTTTGGTATATTAACTAATTACTCTGTTTTTTTAGAAACCAAAATGTTTTAATTTTGAATAATTTTTAACTTATATCAAGGCTTATATGATAAAATATTCAATAAAACTGCTTTATTTAGTTTACATATAGTAATTGTGATTTATCAGAAGATTGTAAAGATATTTTAATGATCTTTAAAATAGTTATTTAAATTGTTATATAAAGTTTGTAATCGGTTGATTTTAAACTAAAAAATTGTAAATTCAATTAAACTGTACATCATCAGGAAACTACAAAAGTGCTGTGCTAGATATGTCAGCTCATGGCTCGTGTCGGAAGGTTTTAATTGAAGGAGGAATAAATGAGTTTTACAGAATTCCAGCTAATGTCGTTTCATTTCGTCAAATCAACTCAATCGTAATTGATGCAGCACAGGTGAGATTATTTGATCGCTAATTGAAGATGATTAAATAATTGAAATAATTAACTAATACCCCCGGGGACCAAACCTCAGAACTAACAAAGCAATTGTAAAAATGATCACGTATCACTTCAAAAGATCTTCAGAACATGTTGAAAATTCAAATCATTCATACTTCAGCACAAAATTGATTAGTTGATGCAATCAAGGAGTTTTTTGTTTTCTTGCAGCTATACGCTAGTGGCTCATCACTTTTAACAACACTTCAATCTGAGCTTCGGTTTAATCCTGAAAGAGCAGGTTTCGTTAGCGAACTAGCTTCTCGAGTTGGTCTTTCACAGCAACAGCAGGTCAAAGAACTGGTTAAAAACAGTGCTGAGGACGAACATAATGTTTTTGTGCAACAATCAGTGCAAGTTAAAACAGCAGAAGTGAGATTATTATTTAATTTATCCAAATAAAATAACAAAAAGGAAATCTTTACAATTCAGGTAACTTTACAAGATGCCAAATACATAATACCTTCATCAGAGTTTGTACGAAGACTCATGGAACTTCCTTACACAGATATGAGTTACGATAAATATTTGAGTTTAATCGAAGATTTTGGTACTCATTACGTTTCTACTTCTAATCTTGGAGGAGTTTTTAAACAGATTCAAGAATATTCAAGGTCGTAAATATTAATTCCAACAGTCTTATCAAGATTTGTATCAGGTGTTGGCTTGAATACGGGGATTACGAGAAATTTTCAAAAAAAGATTGGAAAGAAGTGTTACCTAATTGCGCCAAGAGTAGCTACCTGCATAGTTTAAATCCAGATCAGACTTCTTGGAGTTCTGACTGCACTAGAAGTGAATCAGGTCAGAAAAAATTAATAAAAAGTCACATGATAGATTTGAATTTCTTTAAGCTTTAGATCTACTTACTTGACTGTACTTGAAAAATATGTTGCTGAGTTTTACGTATCTTTCTTATACATATGATGACATATGATTTAGAATCTCTAACAATCATTAAAATGAACTTTTTCTTCATTAGCTAACAAAAATATTAAAACAAACCTGTTTCAAAATATCGACAATTTGTTTCCAGGTGTAACATCTTACATCAGCGAAAAAACTGTTTCCAACTTTCTCTCAACTATTGGTGGAAGTTTGGAGAGTGCTTCAGATTTGAAATATAGTTTTAAGTGAGACTTAACTTATTTTGAATAAGTTTATAGTTCTGCAAATTTTAACAATGTTGTGTTAGCTTTTAAACTAAAGAGTCAGTGTCGATAGAAAACTTTTTACAGTGAGGCTAGCTGGAAAGCTTGGATCGAAAGTTTACAACAAAATCCTTCATTGACAACAAAGTTTTTTGAATTGAAAGAAATAACTGAGTAAGTTACAAATACAGATGCGGCAGAATTAAGATTATTTTTTTAGTTTATTGCAATCAAATTATATTCCAATGGACTCCGAAAGACGGTTAGGGGTAACTAAACTTCTGAAAGAAGCTATCCAGGTAACAATTTTTACAAGTCTTCTAAAGTGACGTGTTTATATCTACTTTTTTTTCTGTTTCTCTAATAAATCATGACAGAAAAGAATTTTTTGTATATGACGTTGGTTTTCAAATGTTTTGTAACTACTCAACAATGAAAGCTTAATGGCATATATTTTTGATTTACAAGAAACTAAAATCATGTATAGTTAAATTCTTCATAAATATCAGTTATGACTTTCAAAAATATTTGCACGTTGAAAAAGTAAATATACTTGATTTAAAGTTTACTTGAAGCCTTGAAATTTATTTATTAAACACAGTTTAACATTTATAGTAAAATTTCACAACAGAATTTTTAGGTTAATATTTTTGAAGAAAAATTTCCCTAATACAGTAAAGAAATATTGTAATTTGGTTCTTTCAATTTTCGAAATGTTTTTTGTGCTAAATCAAAAATAAACATTCAGTTAATCTAATTTATATTTAGAATATATAATTAAAACCTAAATAGGTATTTCATTTTCAAATTGTAAACAAATATTTGTCAATTACTAGAAACAAATCAATGTTTTGTATAGATGGTATATAGTGTTTTTTGGATTGACGAGTTTCAACAATGTATGTGTAACCATTAAATATCGACAAAACAATTCAAATCACATTAGTCATAATAGCTTAAAAACAAAAAATAAATCTTAAGCTAATATAATGAATTTAATTAATTCTAAGGTTTGTTTTGTACAAATAATAAAAATAATTGTATTTAGATTTATTTTGGAGCTTATGATTCTAAAGATCTTTGCCTACCTTGTCAAAAAGAAGCCGATTACTTCAGTGAATCAGAGGTTATCAATCCTTTCTACATGAATCATTCATTATTTATCTATTTATGTATTTTTAAATTTTTACTGAAATCATTAAATATTTTATTTTATAAATCCAGGTAGGAGTTTCTTATGTAACAGGTACAGGTGTGGACTATAAATGTTATTGTTCTTATGATTCAACTCCGTCTGAATACACTTGTGGTAAGCATCTTATTACGTAACTATTTATCAATTTGAATAGTCAATTAAATCTATATTTGGTTGATAAAAAGAATAATAATTTTACCAGGTTCTTCTTCATTGAGAGGAGGACTTATTGGTTTATGGTTTGGATTGTTACTAACTATAAAAAGTGAGATGTAATTGATTAATCAGTTTTCAAACTATTCAAACTCTTTAAAAATTCTTGCATAGACAAGTCAACCAACTCAATTTTACAAGGCTTTAATAACAGAAAAATGCGCAATTAATAGTTTTTAATAATTAACAAATGTTAGGAACTGAATAGTGAAAAATCTAAACAAACATTTCCTAAAAAAAGAACTTATATTTAAGATAAATAACAACAATAACAGTTAAGTGCTTAAATAGTTTACAAATATTTTTTCAAATTCATTTCTAGATAAATATAGTGCAAATAAAAGAAATTACATTTTACAAAAACTATTTTTTCAATAAATTCGCTAAAACTATTTCAGCACTATTGAAAAAATAATTTTATTATTTTTCAAGCTATAAACAACATTTATTAACTTCCATAATTATTTTACAGGCATATTTAATTTCTAAAATGGATATTATTACCAGATAATCCAGAAAGTTTCAACAACATTTTGTACAAATCTTGATATTTTTGCAGCTGTTTTTCAACAAATTTTAAGTATTGCTACTTCTGGGTTTATTTTTCTTTCCTAAAATTTTCCAGTTTGAAGTATATAAACCTGATTCTTCTATAAATTTCTTCTTCTAAATAGATATTTTTGCAAGATATGAAGTTTCATTCATTCTATATCATTTATTGTTATTATTAAGTTGAAAACGTTTAAGTTGTATAAAGTTAATTCACAAATTAATCAATATAACTTCGATTTTTTAGTTTTTCTACTTTTCTGTGACTTTTTTACTTGTTAAGCATTACTAACTAATTTCAAAAAAAGTTATATTAATTTAAAAACTATCTCAAAAATGTTTAAATGAATTAAATGAAGTTATAGTAAAACTTTTTCATTATCATCGTTAAGTTACTTACTGTAAAAAAATTAAATAAATTCACCTTTATGATCTGTTTTTAGCTATGTTTGAATGGTTAGATAAAGAGAAAAAATCATCCAGAATTGTTTTAATTATAGCTTTAACATTTTTATATTTTTCCAGATATTTCAATAAGCAAAAGAGTTTTTACTTTCTTGTATCACCAAAAAAATTAAACAACTTTTTTAGGTTTTAGATTTGAAACTTTTTTTTAAATTAAAGATATCTAATGTATTTTAAAGTTAACTAAAAGATAGAAATTTATAAAAGACTTTGTAGTGATGACAATTTAGAAAATAAATTCTAGAAAAATAGATTTGAAAAAGTTAGTTTCTTTTAGTGTACGAGTCTGGACTTATAAATCAGAATTGTTCTTTTAAACGTTTATTAGATAAACTAACTTTATAACATTAAAACTGGTAACTACTTTAATTTTGAGTAAAGTATCCAACACAATTATCTTAATGATTTATAAAGTTTTTTTGTTAAATGCTGATAAACTTTTTATCTTGTCACGCAAATTAAACAATCAATGATTGTCTAGTAGTAAAATTTAATGAAAAAATAAAATAGTAATCAGAAATTATTCAAGTAACTATTTTTGCACTTTTAAAACTTTTTTTGAAAGTAATTTCAATCAAACAACTTTAAAGTCTGGAACTGAATATAAAAATTTTATTAACTGAATAATTTTCATAATAAGAATCAAAAGAATTAGAAATTAAAGTGCTGATAAAAGTAAAATTGTCAATAATAAGTAAATCAGTAGAAGATAAAATTCAGAAAACAGAAATTTGTTCAACACACAAATCAACTAAACGGAAAGATAAATCTAAACGTTGATCAAAATGAACCTTTTGCTCTGACATGCGATCACAACATGATTGAATTCAAGCTCCAACAAACTTTTTCTACGAACGTTAAAACTCCAAGCATACGGAACTTTTATCGTGGAAATTATAACAGTATAAATAAGTTTTTATCAGGTGTTGACTGGATTTCTGTTTTCTACTCTACCGAAGACATCAATGATATCTACTCGAGGTTTACTAACATTGTTAATGAGTCAATTAAAAAGTTCATACCTTTATATAGAGTCAACAAAAAACCACACTTGCCAAGATATTTAAGGAATTTACAGCATTTGAAAAACCTCTTATACAAGCAAACTGAATCAGATCCTTCCATCAAACCTCTATACAAAGATCTCTGTCTAGTCTACAAGAAATCAGTTTATAGCTTCTATTTAGGAAAAGAAAGTGCAATCTTATCTTCACCTAGCAAGAAAACGTTTTTTGGCTTCATTAATCACAAGCTTAAGGCGAGATCTCATCTACCTCCCTTGCTTGATAACGCCAATCAGCTGGTGATGGAACCAAAGAATAAAGCTGAATTGCTAAACAAACAATTTGAAAAGGTTTTTATAACCGATGATGGCAATACTCCTACTATTTCCTACTCCAATATCCTTTCAAATATCTCTGAGATGGTAGATCTAGACATAACAGTTGATATAGTATCTAAGGCTATTTCTTCTCTAAAATCAACAGTTTCCAACACCCCAGATCAAATCCCAGCTTTGTTTTTAAAAAAAAGTACTTCTTCTTTAGCGCTACCCTTATCGCTACTCTTTAACATGACTCTTAAGCGGGGAAGACTTCCACAAATTTGGAAGAATGCTATTATTACTCCAATTTATAAGAAGGGTCCCAGAAACACCGCACTTAACTACAGACCAGTTTCGCTGACTTCGGTTATCTGCAGAACTCAAGAACATATCATTCACAACCATATAACTAGCCATTTGACGGAGCATCATCTAATATCTGATGTCCAGCATGGCTTTGTTAAGCAAAGATCTTCTTTGACTCAACATCTCACTTTTTTCAATGAGCTTACAGCTCATTACGAAAGTAATACTCCATGTGACATCATATACCTTGATTTTGCTAAAGCTTTTGATTCTGTTCCACACAACAAGCTCATTACTGTATTGAAAAACATAAAAATCAGCAACTCTATCTTAAAATGGATTGAAGATTTCTTATCAGGTAGAACCCAACGAACCCGTGTAGAAAGATCTTTATCTACTACTAGTAAAGTCACCAGCGGCGTTCCTCAGGGTTCCGTTCTGGGTCCACTTCTCTTTTTGATTTTCATTGAAGACCTCATCAGAAGACTAATAACAGTAGACAATGTCAGTGTGTTTGTGTATGCAGACGACATCAAGCTATTATCTGGTTCTCACTCAAAACTCCAAACTGCACTAAATATTGTAGAAAACTGGTCTGCGAATTGGCAGCTTAAAATCCAGCCAAGAAAGTCTGAAGTTATAACATTCTTCCGTAAGCCAGCTGCCAACTTCAGCAACCAATACTACATCAATGGATCTACTCTTGAACGAGTATCCTCAGTCATAGACCTCGGCATTACTCTGACATCTGACTTCAAATGGCACAGTTATGTTTCCAGAATCTTTGGAAAATCTACCAAGCTTGTCCACCTCATCATAAAGACTTTTAATTCTAAAGATCCATGGTTTTACGTCAACCTTTTCAAACTGTACATACGCCCTATTCTTGAATACAATGTCAGTGCATGGATGCCATATCAAGTTGGTGATATCAGAAAAATCGAATCTGTTCAGGCAACATTTACGAGATTGGTTTGCAGGAAACTTAATATCAAATACGAGAGTTATAAGCATCGTCTCAGCTTCTTCAATCTAGATACTTTGGAAATCCGAAGAATTAAATACGACCTTATTCTGATTTTTAAAATTATTCACAACCTAATTGATCTTCAGTTTGATGACTTTTTCTCCATTAGTCCCTCCCTCAAGTTATATCAACTTAGAAGACATAAATTACATCTTAATAAGCCCACTCCACCAGCTACGTTAACCAGATTAAGTCTTTTCTCATACCGCACAATCAGTACATGGAACAATCTGCCATCAGAGATTGTCATGTCAAAATCACTTATGTTGTTCAAAAAAAGCTGAATTGTTATAATATCGCCAACATTGCCATTTCTAAACTGTGAATTTTTCTCTTTTACAATACTATAATTCTGTGCAATTCTTCACTGTCATATGCTTTTTCGTTTACACGTCAAATAGATCTAATTTGTGAGAATGTGTGTTAGCGAGAGGTGCTCTCTTTAGGCACCCTCCTTCACATTTATTGTAATAAATAAATAAATAAATTACAAAACAGATAAAAAATTCGGTTTCAACAATTCTTGAATTCTTTTAGGAACTCAACCATTTAATAAAGATTTCAAGCAAGTTGAAATTTGTATAAAGTAGCACCTTGATAATTAAAATCTTCTCGCCCAACAACATCAACTAAATAAAATAGACAATCTTGTAAAAATAGCTTACAACAAGATATTCAAAACTCAATAAATCCAATTTTATATTTGAAGATGTTTACATTTACTTGGCGCCAAAAAGCTGACACGGCTAAGCAGTTTATCACTCAGCAAAGATAATCAAAAGTTGTTTTTCTAATTATCTCTGCCAATTAAAACAATCTTTCCCGCCTCCAAATTGGTGCATTGAAAAATGATAACATTTTTAGTGTTGTTTCATTTGAGGGACACATTTTTACCGATTAAATATTACTTGTTGGTGATTATGTATGACAGATGTCTCCTGAAATTTAAATAGCAATTTCAAGTAACGAAAGCAAAATATATTTGTAAATAAATCGCTATAAAAATCTCCTAAGATTTGATTTCAAATTTGCCAAATGAAATTTATTTGAAACCTTATGTGCGAGTAAAGCTAGAATTGAGTTGCTAAAATCTCATAACGATGAAAAGTCCTAATGATTAATACTTTACATGCAAAAATATGATATTAAAATACTATTATTAATTTATAATGGTTCAAAATTAAGTGAAATCTTTACTAAGCTTTAAATTTTATCAGGGTACTAATTAGATAAAAGTGTTCCAATCCCATTTTATTCTTTTTGGATATTCAAAGCTTACAAGTTAATATAGTTTTAGTTACTTATAAAAGTGAATTGTTACCGTTATTTATATATAAAACTTTCACACCAAAAGAAAAAGAGTATCATATTTTTTAATCAAACCCTGGCATTTTCTACAATGATTTCAATGATTATAATAATAGTTTTTTAATTTTATTATTACTTTTCAAACAAAATGAAATACAAAGATAAACTTTCTCAGTAGCACTTTTTATAAATTTGAATCTACGGAAAGTTTTCTTTAAAAATGTTATCTGGAACGTAGTGATGCCAGCAAATTGTTTTGCTTTAGGTCAACCTATTAGAAAGTAACTAGCTTTTTATTTTTTAATAACATTTTTTAACGTATTAATTAGATAGCAATTAAAGAAATTTTAGGTATTCAAATTAGCTATTTCTTACATTGTACATTGGTTTAGGTTAACTTTAGGCTTAATTCTACTTTTTTTGCTTTAAAATTTTTTTTTATAAGATTATGGCCAATCTATGTTTTGAAAAATGTTTCCGCTTGACTGAGTAAGCTAGTTGCTATCGTGATCTCAATGCTATATGTATTAACCTGTTAAAAATTTTATACCTTTTGGAGTTAATCGAAAATATGCCCGTAAGTATAAGAATTTTATGATTCAATTATAGTTTTCATTGAATATAAACTTTATTAACTTTTTGATTTCATCATGGTTTCTTAGTTATTGTGAAATTTTTTAACTTGGAATTAATTTGTAAATAAGTAGCTAATTTAAAACTTAATAACTGAACTTATAGCTATTATCAAAATTGTACTTTAAATTTGTCAATTATTTTTTATATAAAATAATTTTTGTTTGTCTCATAATTGTAAGCTCTAAACTTTTTAGTTATACAATAGATTTTTATACAAACAGAAAAAATAGAAACTTTAATAAGACCCAATCTTATGTATTGTTGATTTTTATAAATTTTGTTTTAAATGAAATGTGAAGTTTAAGTGAAGTTTAACTTTTAGAAAATACAGGTGAAATATTTGATAGATTTTGTTGAGGTGTTCAAATCTTTAAAGTAATGGTCAAGTTTATAGTTTTATTGACTTTAAAACAAATTATTATGATCTAGTTTAAAATTTTTAGAAAAATCAGAAAAGGTCAACTTCTAAGAATAAGATTGAGAAAGTTAGAAAAAGTAAAAGTAAAAAAGAAAATGTCAAAAATAAAAGAGGATCAAAAAGTAAAAACAGTTTGAAGGTGAGGTGAAGATCAGAGATTATAGTCTGAAGATGATTTTAGAAAATAACTGAAGTAGTCTTTTAAGTTGAGATTTTATCTTTTCATCATTTATACAAAAAATAATTCATCAATAAATAAATAATTGCTTTTTTAGGAAAGTAGATCTGGAAGATCGACTCCGAAAAAAGCTAAAGTGAAAGAAGAAGAGCAGCAAAAGCAAGATGAAGAAAAACTCCGGGCAGAAGAAGAGCAAGAAAAAGAGCGACTCATTCAATTAGTACAACTTTTTAAGAAGTGAAAACATATTTTGATTGCATGATTTTTAGGAAAAGAAAAAAATTGAAAAAGAAAGACTCCAAGAGCTTGCAAGGACTCGACCAGTTCAAAGACAAAATACTAAAAGAAAAATTGAAAAGTTTCTTTCATTCATCCGCAAAACTTTTGAAAATGAAAAATATGATTTTGAGGTTAGAAAAAAAAGTTTATGATTCAGTTGAATAATTGTGTGATTGATTCAGTTTAAAAGATTTACAAGAAGTGGAAATAGACCCGATCCTATAAATTTAAAAGAAATAAACACTTATATCAGTATTTTAATAGAAAATGGAAGCACTGAAATGGAAGTTGTTATGTCAGATGTTAAACTTATCGTATCTGTAAGAGTTTGTTCTAACTAATAAATTTTGAATAATTTTGTTGATTTATATAAATAAATATCATAAAATCTCCACCTAACTTTATCAGCTAAAACATAAGTGTTGCTTATAGATTTTAGATGAATTGAATTTATATATTGATAAATATTTACCTGACAAACTTCCATCTGATAAAAAAGAAGAGTACCTACAAACAATTAGTAATTTACAAAGCCTCATAATGCGCCGGTACGACTGCGCCTCTTTGAAAGTTCTTCAAGTAAACATCAAATCTAATTATCAGAATTACTTCTTTATAGCTTCAGCTACTTTTTAGAAAGCTGCTTTACAAACTGATACAGATTCTGGAAATTTGCAAAAAGTCTACAAAGGAAAATGGGAGACTCTAATGTTATGGGGCAACTTAAATAAAAGTCCTCGTCTGAAAGGATTTGAATTTGGTGAAGAAAATTTTACGTTTGAAATACCAAAAAATTTGACATTGTTGGATATAGGAGGTATTACTTTGTGTCTCTGTTTAAATTCTTTTAAGATTTTGCTTTTTAGTTCGGATTTTAATAACAAAATATGATCATTACTCTTCGAGGTGTAGCACTTTCAATGCAAAACCACCAATTCAAACTTTTACAGGTAATTTATTTCCCAGTTTCATTGCCTTCTTGCTAATTCCATTCAAACTTTTGTTCAAACTTTTTTTGTTACAGAAGAAAAAGAAGATTTAGAAGTTCTAACTGAAAATGAAGTTGATGAAGATGATGAAAAAGAAGATGAAGAAAACAAAGATAAAGACGAAAATCTTGAGAATGCTGAATTACAATTGGTAATTAATTTGTATCAATTGTTGTTTTATTGACAAACTGAAAAATGTAGAAAACTTTCACATCATCAAATAGTTTGTAATTTTTTTGTTTAAAAGATGTTTTTATTATGAGATTTATTAAAGACATTTTTGATCTCCAATCATTGATAAGTAATTTGATCATCCAGGAAAAATCTTTAGAAGTTACAGAAAACATACCAGATGTAGTAGGAGACACAGTTAAAGGTAATTATTTACAAATTTCACTTTTTAAACTGAATGTAAATCGTAACTTTCACTACAGAGTGATTCAGTAAATTGAATAAAAAACAGGAAGGGGTTTACAGGGGTGTGCACAGACTGCTTGATTTTATTTCTTAAAAAATATTTAAATAATTTCATAAAATCTTTAAAACTTTACTGAATTTCATTTACAAATTTATTCAGACGGAGACACAAATAAAGAAGAAACAGAAAAAGAAGAAAGTCTTCCTCCAAAACAAGCGGATAAGATCAGTTTGCACGAAGATGAAGACATTTTAGATGTAGACGTGATTGATTTACGACAGTATACAAGATTAGGAGATATTGTTCACATTGAACTGATAGAGATGCCACCTCAGCCAACAGTGGTCAATGGATGGACTTTGACTCAAGTAATTTATTTTAAAACTTAAAATATTTTAACTAGATGCGATCATATTAACTAAACTAATTAATATATAAAAAGATATAAAATAGTGGATGAATTGAGATATGAAATCTGATTACAGATCTTGGATGCACCTTTAACTCATGTTCATTATCCAATTATAACAAAACTACCGGTAGGTGGCGATAAACAGTCGAATACGGAAGTTGCTGACGATGCAAAGAGCACTAAGGAAGTATCTTCAACTTTTAGTGTTACTTTTAAGATTGCACCTGACGTTATGCTATATGAAGAGCCACAGATTGCTTTATGGGATAAGTCAGGTTTAAATTTAAGCTTGCTTCAACATCAGAAAATTGGTTATTTGTTTAGATGAACACTGGAAGACAAGTACCATCAGTGATGTTGTTTATGATGATTATGAAAAAACAATCTCATTTCATTCAACAAAATTTGGGGCATTTTGTATGCTGCAAGATACTCATTTAAATATGCCCTTTCAAAGCTGGGAGTTATATGCAACTGGTAAAGACTCAGCTTTATTTACTGTTACAGCGGCTTGCTCAGAAAACATTTTTGAAATCAAAGTGAGTTTTTAAGAATGGAAAAACGCCATTATCGACATTTGATCTATATGTAGAAAAACTTATGCCGTCTTTTAAAACCTGAAGATGCATCTTTAAAAGAGTTTCAACATATTTATGAGAAATGGAAGACTCCAGAAGAGTTGATTGCAATGATGAAGAACGCTGGAAACAATATCTTTCCTTCTTCAGATTCTGTAAACTTTGTCAGTGTACCAGAAAAAGTTGGTCAATTTTCTTGCATATGATTTAATACATTTGCTCTCAACTCTTTTGTCATCTCCTTGAAAAGCCACAAAATCGTTTCAAGGGTCCACACGAAAAAGCTTTATTTAAATAAACGAAAATAAGTAAATGTTTCTACACTACCCCCTTAAGTAAACATTGCGCTAGTTTTATATGCTTTCTTGTTTTTTGTAGCTATTTATGTTTACTTCTTATAATCAATTTATTTCATAAGAAAACGAATTTTATATTTATTCTTACAAATAATTATTTGATAAACTTGCATTCCAATCTAATTTGAATATTTCAGACAATTGATTGTAACTTTGTATACGATCAAATGTCATATCTCTGCCCTTCATTTGGTTTTGCTTGGAGCAAATTCAGTTCTGATGTTCGTGATAACCAACTGATTTTACAGGTTTGTTATAATTTAATATTAAAAGTAAAACTAGACACAAAAATGCGTTTTACATCATTTTTTACCCAATTGTTTCAATGACATATTTGTGTATCTAAATCTGAAGTGTTTCTTTTACAGATGATTCCTTTAGTACAACTTGAAGAAAGGAAAACAATGTTAATCGAAGATAAACGAGCAAATAACTTTCTAATTATGCCAGATAGATGTTACAAGCTGGCAGTAAGTGAACAAGAGTTAAGAGTATCTTACAAACTTTCACCTGATCTTAACACTTATCAATCTGATCTTATACACGCTGCGATGTATACTCCTTTATCAGATGATAAAAACGATGAAATTCTTTCAATGTTGTTCGAAAGAATTAACAAATCAGAAGAAGAGTTGGTGACATCTGTGAGGCAATTACTTCGAGCCACTAATGTTTTATCGTTCTCTTAGTTTTTAATAAATATATAACTTTATAAAT
Source organism: Pegea sp. RAD2-039 (assembly GCA_034620365.1). Classification (NCBI taxonomy): domain Eukaryota; kingdom Metazoa; phylum Chordata; class Thaliacea; order Salpida; family Salpidae; genus Pegea; species Pegea sp. RAD2-039. The sequence goes on from JAQGEQ010000100.1 coordinate 15,916, forward strand.
AGTTTTCTGATGTGATGCAATGAATCATTTTAAATTGTCTTTATTTTGAAACTGTTATTTTAAAACATTGTTCAATTTCAAACTTATGAATAAAAGTGGTAAAGTTTCTTTTCATCGTTCTATTTGTCATGAGAAATTATATTGGTCATTATTCTTTATATAGATGTCGCAAAAATCTATAGTCACGTGATCACTACGCTTTTCAACATCTGTTAATATTTACAAAAAATCTACATCACAGTTAACCATTTTAATCTAATGTGTCTTAAGAAAACTTTAATTACATTTATTCTTGAGATTTGATGTGCTTCAGTTTAAAGAATTTTTCAGCGTTTACAGACAACATAAAATAATTAATTTAAGAAACAAGAATAAATAAAAGTTGAATTCGCATTTTCTATTTATGTTTTGAAGAATTTAAGATTCACCAATGATTAATATTTATCACCAAATTATTAAATTCAATCTACAGTAGATGATAAAACTAATTTGTGTAACTAAAATATCAGCTGTTTGTTGGTCGAAATAATTCCAGTCAAAACCAATTATATCTTGTCACTATTTTTACTACAAGATCTAAAAATTAAGCAATATATGTCAGTAAGACAATACTTTGAATTACTATAATCAAAAAATTTATTGTTTGAAGTAATATTTCAAATAAATATTTTTTTACATTTACATTTTACAAGGTTTTTGGATGACATCAAATAATTAGACTTTTAGCTATGCTTGACTAGGTTGAGTTGATGGTGCAATTTAAGCAAACTTAATAAAACCGACCTGTCCAAGTTATTGGTTGCTGATTAACTTATTTAATAATTTTGTAACTTTAGTTTTATTTTTGAAGTTCCTAAACGATTGTTTAAACAAAACTTGTAGATTTCTTGTAAAAGTTTGATTTGTTTAATTATCAAATTTATTTTAACTTATTTAAAACAAGTTAATATTTATATGAGATATTATCTATCAATAAAGTTTAATAAATATAAATTAAGCGAATTGTTTAGGAAATAAATTAGATTTAGAAGAATATTTTGTATCGAAATTGACTAATATGTAAATGATCAAAAAATAGCTGCTTCGGTTTATGTTAAAAAACAACTTAAATAAAACAAACTTTTTATTCACTTTTAAAATAACCGTTTTTGATAAAAATTACAACTGATTTATATGATTATGCGTGAGCTCATGTATTTAGTAAAGATAAGTTTGAACAATTACGTCAAAATTTCAACTTTATCTAAATTGACTAATAAGGTAAAGAAAAGATTTGAGAAATTTACTCATCATTTACAAAACGCTAAGCCATTCTCCTAAATTTGTCAAATAGTTAATAAGAGAAATTCAGTAATTATTGTTTGAGACATTTAAATAAAATATCTTTTATTCTTGAATGTTAAGTTTTCGATATAAATTCAAAGTAAGTTGTAAAACACCACAAAATAATTATACCTAAATACTTACAACTAGTTAAAATATTATAATAAAAGAACAATTATCTAGTTTACAAATGTTTAAAGTTCAAATATTTGTCATATGAGGTTTTTGAAAGAATGAAATTTCAAAATACATCAAAGTTTGCTTTTATGTTAAAACGTCAAATACTAGTTAACTGAACAATTGGTAGAAAAGTAAATTATGTTGACATCTTTATTGTAATTAATCAATTTGTTTTCTGTATTGTTTAGAGAAACTTTAGAATCAATTAGTCAAGAAGTTTTCATAAACTTTGATCGACCTATGGTTTTTTGAAGTTGTAAACTACCATCATAAAATTTATCTAAATGCTGTTTAAACAAATTAAGTTGGGTAGTAAAAGTTATATTTGAAATAATTACGCTGTTAGCTTGTGAAAATTGTACTTTTATGGCATTTACAAAATACCAGGTTGGAGCTGTAGGAAGCTACAACTAAGCTACTTTTATAATTGCTATTGAAGAACACAATTAGGAAATTGACTTATTGTAGTGACGTTAAATGAAAACTTCTATTTGAAAGTAAATATATTTTGAAGTTAAAAATAAATAGTTATTACGTTTAACAGTAGAAAGAACATTTATAAGAACTTGAGGAAAGTTCGAGTGACATGATAAAGTTGGGTTTGTTTCAACAATCGTGATATGAAACATTAAGAAATGTTCAACGTTTCCACATTTGCATAAAATAACTTGATAGCTAGTAGTTAAAAGTGATTGACTAAAACAACTGCAGGCAGGTTATATGGACAAACTGATATTTTCACTAGTGAAGTTTAATCACTAAAACATAGAGTTAGAAAATATTTCATTTTTGATTCTTCTCAACAAACTAAGAATTTTATCATTTTTGTACTTTATTTCTGAAGATGGTTTTTCAATTGCTTGTAATTTAATTGTTGCAAAAAAATTAAGTTATCTAAACTAAAAGTTTAAACAAAAATGCTCGCATATTTAGCATCAGTGACAACTTGTAAATATTTCAACAATTGATTAGTCTGCAACATAAGGCGAATGTTTTATTAATATTAAAGTTGGTTGATACAAACTAAGAGAAATATAAAAGTGATAACCAGAAAATTGCTAAAGTGATAATTAAGCGTTTGGACGTTCAGGAGTGAGAAAAAGAAGCAGCATTTTTAAATTTATCAAGTGAAGGTAAGAGGAAGGAGGTGGTACCTGGTGGGTTGTGTTACATCAACTAGATTGATTTAAACAAGTCATGAGAAAAATACAAAATTTGATACCAGGGACAAAGGTGTAAATAAGATTTTGATATCAGTTAAACGCATACAAACACATATTCAAAGAGAATTGCTAGATAAGGATCTCAAAATTACAAATTGTAAGATTGACTTTGCTGGCTGCAAAATTACGAGTTGCAGATTAAATAGTTTAACAAAAGATAAAAATATGATAAATAAACTTTGATTGGTTTGTACCATCATAAACACTCTCATCAAAAGGGAAATATTTCAACACTAGATTTAGATAGAAAAAAATGAACAAGTTGTACCATTAAAATTTGCGCAAATGATGTACCTGAAACAAATGTAGATAAAACGTTTCAAGTGATCAATGAATGTCTGAAGCCGACATTAATATAATTTGTGATTAGAAAATGTAGGTATATATACAAGAAAGTAAGCTAAAGAACCGTGCAAGACATCATCAGTTTGAACAAATGAAATGTCGGATAGATACTTTTCAATTCTAGTTTAAGTCTATTTTAGCAAATGATATTAACAACGGTCTAAAGTAAAAAGCAACGCAATTGAAAGAGAATAAAAAGCAAAATTAAGTTGAATTAAAGTCAAAAACAATGTCCATAGAACACATATTTGTTAATAAATATAATAGCCGATTGAGATGATTTAAAAAGTTCAAACTTTAGAATTAAGTTCAACAACAGATCAACATGATAAAATCTGGTTGAAAGAGCTACTTAAAGGCTAAAGATCTTTGAATTGACCTTGCAACAACACAAAACGTATTTCAACCTGCAAATAACTCACCAATGACCATTAACCAATATCGCCAGCTAATCAAGTATTAGAAATAATAAACATAACTAACATAAGGCATATAAAGTATGGCAGTCTATTGTTGCATTGGACTTATTAACTGTTTGTTTGTTGAACATATTCAACTAGCGTCGGGTATATTTGGTTGATCGATTATCTTGACATGAGTAAAAGGGAACAGGCCAACTTTTCCTTTACATTCACCTTCCCATTGTCCACTTGTGTTCATTTTGTGTACCGTTATCACATCACCTACCTACACATGAATTATTTGTGTTTAGACAAAGCTGATTGGAAAATATGATGGTGTTTAGTTAGCACGTTTTTCGTTATAGGTTCTATTTATTGTATTTAAGTTGCAAATTACTTGGAAAATAGACAAATACTTGTTCAATTATTCAGCACTTCAAAACTAAACATTAAAAGTTGATGAAAAAGTTTTACTGAAAAAGATTATCAAAACTGAATTTCGATGTAATTAAAAGGTTTGGCTCTTTTATCATTTGTGTAAGTAAAAACGATGAGAAGCAAGTTTGACTTACTTCAAGAGACAAAGCACTTGGATCATAAGCATTGCCAACTCTTTTAGTAATCACTTTTGCATATACTGGTGTTCCAGCAGTTGGCATTGAAACTGGGCGTGGAGGTTGAGGTTGCTGAAAAAGATTTGATTAATTTTCATAAAAAGCCGAACCAATTAGCCACGAATGTTAAAATTTTATATAAAATCAACACCAAGTTATATAGATGAAAGAATATAAGTTTAGTTGGTTTGTTGATTGTTTATTTAAACAAGTTAAACAATAAACCTCACAGAGATTATAATATTAAGTAAACAAAGTCTATAAACAATTTATGTAAAAAAACATTTTTGTTATTATTTATAATTTTTTATCTAAATAGTTCTACTTATAAATCTATATTTGGAATATTTAAAAAAAAATACAGATTACAAAAACTTAAATGTTATAATAAACAAATTTGCATTATTTGTATTTTTAGCATAATAGTAATTAATGATAAAAACTTGTCTAGATCCAATCATTAATGATGATAGCATTGTTATATGAACATATATAAAACATTTTCAATACAAAATCTATGTTTTTATAAATATAGAAACTAACTTAAACTAAAACTATAAGATGAAAGTTAGCTATTTGAATTTTTATTAAATGTTTATAACTAAACTATTTTTATAAGACAAAATAAATTATAATAAATTTTTGATTAGGTAAAATCTACTTACCAAAGGTGGGAATTTATAGTTGTTTACATTAATAGAATTTCGACCAGGAACTACACTTCCTACATAGGGAACTGGAATTTGCCCAATTCTTCCATCTTTATTCCTAGCTGTCCACCAGTTTTCTTCAGGTTTATCAATAACTTCTAAAATTTCACCTTTTCTAAAGTTAAGGTCATCAGAATCATCACTTGTGAAATCAAATAAGCCTTGCACAAATATCTTTTCTTGCTTAATTTCACTTGAAATATGCTGCTGCTCAAGGTGGGCATCTTGAAAGCCAGCAGAAATTCGATTAACTTGAACATTGTTTGGAATATTTTTATATAATGGTGAGATGAGAGTTGTGGTATCCAAATAGTGAACTTTGTAAAACTCTAGTAGCTCAACCATCGAGTTAAATGTCTGATCTCCAATTTTCAACAAGTTTTGAGATTTATTTATTATATAATGACTAACTTTACTATTTTCACTGACAGATAGTACATAATCACCAGGGCAAGTTGTACTATCTCTAACTAAAAACGTTCCATGTGGTTGACCAAATAACTTTTCTTGAGTACTAACTCGAGATAATCTCTGATAATACCAATTTATCCAGTCTCCACAATTAAAATTACATGATGCCATCTTTAGTAACTACCAATTATTAACTATTCTGTGGTAACTACAAATGTAGAATAAAGGTAATATCAATTTGCATTTATATTTAGCTAAAAATTAGTATGAGTTATCCAAAACAAATTTATAAATAAATCTAATTAGTCATCTATCTGACTTTATAAATATTTATTACATAATAAAACCCACAATTTTAAGATTTTATCATATTTGAAAAGGTAGTTAAAAATTCAATATTGATAATACTAAATATCAAAAGTAAAAACTACTTAAAATAACATCCTTATGAGATAAAAAGCCTTTACTCATAATATTCTGTATAATATTATTTATATAATATACTTTATATTCTAAATGATTTGAAAAAACAACTTCTTTGTTTGACGAAAATAATTTGATGAATCAAAATAGATTATATACATACAACAAATTAAAATGATCAAGATTGACTTATCATTATTTATTATACTTTTACTAATTAATCTTAATATCATATATAAAATAACAAACTTATAAATAAGAATATAATGTAAAAATAAATGCAAGTTCTTAAAATAAATTTATTCCAAAAAGTTATAAAAAACTTTCTTTCATAAATATAGAAACAACATTTTTTTATTATTACTTTAAATGCAAAATTACAAATACTTACTCAAGTTAAATAAAATTAAAATAGAAACTTTAAAAAATAAACAACAGCTTTTCATTCAGAGATTTTAATGTAATTCACCAGCTATGGTGAAACCAAACTTATTTCATAAAAGGATGAGCACATAAAACTAATAAATAAGCTAAAATTAAACATAGTTTAGTCAGAAAATGAATAAAGATTTGATAAAGAACTTCAAACAATAATATTATTACTCATATGCTAAAATTAAAAAGATATAAGTTTCATCAACCATAATTTTTTTAGATAAAGCTTATGTTTTGATAGTAATAGTGTTTAATGTTAGTACAAAGTCTGGTGACTATAAAAAAAGTTATCTTATAGGTTAAACAGTTAAGCCACTAGAAATGAAAAATAACTTGCTTAAAAATTAAACTACTGATTAATAGTTTAATTAATAATCAACATCATTTTCAATTATAAAATTTAAAAAAATTATTTTCTAAAAATGGAGGTTTGATTATTATATGTAGATTTCTGAAAATTTAAATAAATATATTTAGTAGATTAATAATAATAAAAACTTGTCACAAATTTATATAAGATAAGTAAGAAAACTTTAAAATACTTTTAGAAAATTCAAATAACCAAATATATGTAAACACTAATGCTTTCAAATGAATCACAAAACTAATTATTAAGAATTTAATATTTAAAGGAATACAATAACCTCTAAAAGATAAAAGTGTAATAACAAATGACAAAAGCATAATTTTACAAAACCTACAAGTTACAAGGAAGGTAAAAACAAAAATCAAATCAAAATATAAAATGCTTTTAATGCCTGACTAATGCTTTACTTATATTTATAAAAAATAAATCTCAACAAAAAAAAGTAAAAATAGTATAACAATAAAAAATATTTAAGTAAACAAAAAAACATGAGATAAAACTTTGTATGACCTAAACATATAAAAATATATCTTTAATTAAACACCATTAATTATAAAAGTTAATTCATATAACAGTTATGTATACCTAGATAGAAAAAGTATTTTATATTTATTCAATTATTATTTTAGTTCTAATTTAATCATTTGAAGATAATTTTGCATACAAAAGTACTTAAATAATTCATAAATAGTTTGGAATAATACAAAAACAATAATATTTCGTTTTCGGTTAAAACAACAAAAACAAAAGAATCATTCATAAAACTTTGAAAACGGAAAATTAAATGACAATTGGTGAAAAAAAAAAACTAAATTAAGTAATTTGTAAAAATATAATAAATAGCCGTATTTTTAAATTAGTATTTATAGGTAAAACAAACTTACTAAATGCTAATGTTTATATCTTAAATTTACAGAGTCTTTTTAAGTAATAAATAATCCTAAATGTTTAATTTAGGATTTAAAATAAAATTAGAAGCTTTCTTATTTTACTTTTTAATACATGTATACCTTAAGTAGAATTTGTGAGGCTTTTATAGAAATAAATGTCTAACATAATATCAGATTTTTTATAGTATTAAAAATTTGTAAAGTTAGTTATAATAACTATCGACTTTTAAATTTAAGCTTCTACATTCTAGATTTATTTTTTAAATGATCACTTTAAAAAAATAAGATGGCGAAAACCAATTGGCGGAATTTCTGTCAAAAAACTTGAACTATAAGTGTTTTAGGCCTATAAATGTTTAGCATTATCCAAACAACAAGTAAACTTGTGCGAAACCGTAATACAATACAAAACGAAAATAACAGCTCAAAATATATTAATTTTCAAATAATGTATTCTTAATAGGTAGTTAAATATAATAAAATCCAATACTTTACTTTTTTTAAATCAAATTTCAAACAATTTAATAGCTTAGAGTATGCATAAGTAATGATAGAAAAGTTTTTAAAAACAATATTTTAACTTCTTGCTGTAACATATTGACCTAGTATTTTTTATATATAATTTTGTCAAACTCTTAACTTATAGTAAACAAAGCTGATTGCGCAAAGTTAAATGCATAAGTAAACAGCTACTTTTCAGAGATAAATCTGAGTTTATGAAAATATTAATTTATTAAACAAGATTAGTATGTAGGAAACTTAATATTAAATATGATAGTTATAAACATCGTCTCAGTCTCTTCAATTTAGATACTTTGGAAATCCGACGGATTAAATACGACTTAATTCTTATTTCTAAAATTATCCACAATTTAATTGACATTCAATTTGATGATTTCTTTTCTATTAGTCCTTCCTTCAAGTTATATCAGCTCAGACGACACACATTACATCTTAACAAGCACATACCACCTGGTAGGTTAATCAGAGCAAATTTTTCTCATACCGTACAATTAATACATGGAATCAGCTGCCATCAGACATTGCCATGTCGAAGTCACTCGCATTGTTCAAGCAGAAGTTGAACCGTTATAATATTGCCAACATTGTCATTTCTAAACTGTGATTTTTTTTTCTTATATTATTAACATTCCATGTAATTGTTCATTGTTATATGCTTTGAGTGCTATCGAAATACCATGTGTTACATCTTTTACTTTCTATATTTTTGGCTAAATAAATGTTATTGTGAGAATGTGTGTTAGCGAGAGGTGCTCTTTTCAGGTACCCTCCTTCGCATTTATTGAAATAATAATAATAATAAACTGTATAAACTGCTATATTTATTAAAAAAGGATTAATCAATCGTTTTTGCCTTTAGTAGTGGCTCAAGAAATTTGTTTGCACATTAATCAAAAGTTTTTTATAACTTAAAAAATGTTATAGGTATAAATTGGAAAATTATTTGCTCTTACCAAATATTTAAGTATTTATAGTAAATTCTAAATTATTACAAATTTGTTTGTTTTCTTAAAATAAATTTTGAGGAAATTCAAGAGCCTACCTTAAAAGTTGAAATGTAGTTGTCATGCAATTAAAGTTATGTTCTTTTAAAACTTTGGTGTAGCTAAATATTATTTAAAAATTTTTAAACGAATTTTTTCATTAAGCTTACTGTTAGTTATATATGTAGAGTAGAATGCTTCTGATAAAATTGTTTATAGTGTAGCCTGAAGTTTGTCTTGAGGCTGATCAAATATTTTGTAAAAATTTAAGATAAAATAAAAGTAGCTGAAACTGAGTTGTATAAGGTTTGTTTGCATTAAAATTTTTACTTCATCTAAACAGCAATGAATAGGCAAGTTTTATTTGTTTTTGTAGGAGCATAAGCCGCTGTTAAAACTATTAGGTAGGTTCCTTAAAACAAGTAAAATTAGAGTTTGTAGCTTAATAGTAATTCATTATCTAAAAAGCAACTGATTTATAGATACGAATTTAATTTAAGGCTCGACTAGCAGAGCAGATAATGTTTTAACGTACATACAGCAAATCTGATTAAAATAGCACATGATAAGCAAATGTTTAACAATTTATGTTAGTTTAATTAACACATTAAGTTACAAAACTGTTCCTCCAATAGCAGCAAATCAAGAAAACTTGAACAACAAATATTTCTTATTTCTTACAGTTTAAAAAAATGCTCAATCGAAAAAGAGAACCACTTGATTTGATGTTTACTTGTATACCTTTCAAAAAATGGAAACAACAAGCTTCAACATTTTACTTCAAAATTATCATAAAACATCATGATATGACTCCAATAATCTACCTTTTTCTAAAAGTAAAACATACACTATTTATCTCTAGGTTTCGTTGATTAAAATCTCAGCGAAAAGTAAAATGTGTTCTCTTTTTCAATGAAATGATAAGTTTTCTTATAAACTAAAACTATATGTCAAATTCCAATAATGAGGTATTTTGCTTGATAGTCAGTTTTATTCGAACTATTTAACGAGCTTAGAAATAGAAAATATTAAGATTAATTGAACACGATTAATCAACATTTTCTGTATAAAACTTTCATTGGTATTCTTCCTTTTAATTTCGTATATGCGTTTGTTTTACGAGCGCGAAGCTTTTAGAGCTATTGAATTTTGATCTGCTTCTATAACACTATGATTTTCGTCAGCTGTTGAATCAGAAATTTTCTTATTACTTTTGTCTGAAAAAGAATGAGGTTTAGGATTAAGTACGCCAGATGGTTTTCATATCTTAATGTTTGCTTATCACAACTAAAGCATTATGCTATAATGGAAATTTCTAAGCGTAAATAACCAAAAGGCCATTTTATCGTTTAGAAATATGTTAGTGTTTGAAGCATTCACAAAACTCTTTAATATATATTTATAGATGTAGCATGAAATGTATTTAACTCAACATTTAGACAAATTATAACTTTATGTGTACTTATGATTTAGGAATTATCATTAATTTTTATACAACAAAAAATGAGTCAAACTTACAATAGATTTTATAAAAATCACTGATGAAGTTAATTACAGTCGCCATTGCTGCAAGACCAATTAAAATCCAAACATAAACTAGAATTCTATATATTACCAAGTAGTTCTTATTGGGGTTGGCTCCTACAAATATTAAATTGTTAATATTGATTGTATGTTTACTTTTTAAAAACACTTAGATTTTGATGTTAAAACTTTAAAAAAGTAAAAGTTTCATTTCATTTGTAAAAACTTTGCAATTATATTTTTAGGAATATGCTTGAATATTTTTGAAGATGATCAATAGGTCTTAAAACGTTTTGTATACCAACAACAAAATCGCCAAACCCAATAGTTGTTAATGTGATAATAGTGTAATAAAAAGAGTGGAAATAATTCCAATCTTCTACGTAAGAAAAGATAATTGCTGGTATGATGCAATATACTATCATCAGAATAGTAAAGCTGGTAGCCAAAAATACAGTTTGTCTTAATCTTCTTCGTTGTTTAATCTAAAAATTAGAATATCTAAGTTATTTTAGGATTTACTTATGAGCTGCCATATTATTTATAAAGTTAATATCTAATTGTTCAAACTTTAAAACGATAAAACTGAATTTTTAAAGATTAACTATTTTTGATTTTTTAATAATTTTATTTCATTAAATATTATTTATAGTATTAGTATAAAAAATTATACTATTTTGAATTAATTAAAAAAATTCGTGACAAGTTTATTTTTATTAGTTTAAAATTATTTTAGTTGTTTAATTACATCAAATTAAAAGCATTTTTTGAAATATTTACTTTTACAGCAAGATTTTGCTACTACACAAATATCAGACTGAAATTTAGCAAGCTGAAACAGCATACCATTTCTTTGAAAAAAGATTTTTTACAATTCAATAGTTGTTCTATAATAACCTTTTTTTCAAGAGAGTTTTGAAGTTTCTTTGCTCGCATTGCCATCTTTTCACCGATTGCTATCAACATAATTCCAAATAAAGGGATTCCAAAAAATGCATAAATCAAGCAAAAAATCATTCCACCTTCAGTACTCGGAGATATATTTCCATACCCTGAAAGTTTGCTTTATAAAATCTATAAAACGAAATTCTAATTTCCTGATTTCAGGGGTTAGCTTAGAAGATTTTAATGAAGTTGAACTTTTTCGTTAAGAATTAACATAATTTTCAACAAACAACAAAAGTTTTCCACTTATTTGTTTGTTATTTCAAAAAATATATTTTGATTTTGACGAAAATTTTATAAAATTAGAAAAAGTCACTGATTAAACACAATTGTTAAGAATGGAAAGGATTTTTAAACTTACCAATTGTGGTTACAACTGTACCAGCAAAAAACAAAGCATTGTGGTAATACCAATTATGAGCACATGCTGGCCGAAGAGTATCGTTAAAGACAACTCCGTTATTATGAGCTTCTATCAAAAGCTAAAACAAACTATAAATATTACAAAAACTTAAACAAATTTCACCGCTAAGAACTTGATTAATAATTACGTTGTGATTTATTTAACTAAAAAATAAACTAATAAAATACTTTTATTAAGTTACAAACTCGAATTAGTTGGTTGAAATCAGTAATGTTGAAATTATTTTCTCCGAGAGATGCTGAATTATTGAATTTTTGATAAAGATCATTAAAATCTGATATCGTCTTTGAGCATTCTTTTTCTTCTCTTTTAAACTCAAGTGCCCAAAATACAGCTGCTCCAGAAAGCAAATAAAATAAATTTAAAACGTTTAATTTCAAGATATTTTTTCCTTCCATTTTCGGAGATGCAATAATTAAGTAAAAGTTTTTGAAAAATCTGTTTAGTTTAAGTTTTTACAAACTTTGAGTCAGATAAAGTAGTTCAAACTGTAAAGTTATAAGATATGATTAAGACGTTGACAAGAAATGAAAACATACTAATTTATTAATGAGCAATTTTTGAACTTTTGAAATAGCTTAACGATAAAAGAAGCTCAATGGACTTTATCTGATTGCGCTGAAGACTTTTTGAAAACTTGCCGCATTAGAAAAAGGTCAAACTAAAACTAAGTTCAAAGATTTATGAGACTACTTATCTCATAAAAATATTCTACAATCAAAGCTTATAATATAAGTTATTTGTATACAACTATGTAATGATTATTTATCATCGATATTATTTTGACAGCTGCTAAAGCAATATTGAAAGTCATTTATTCTTTTCTAAAGCTGTTGATGAATTATTGATTTAATAAAGTTGATTTACTAAGATCAGCAAATATAGTAGAATTATCGACTTGATATTCTAATTTGTCATAATCTAATTACATTACTCAGTTGGTGGTTCTACAGCACGTGTACCACCAATTTTCTAAGAAATAGTGGTCAAGAAAAAAACATTAGTTTTCTTATACAATGCCTTAGGTTTACAATAAACTGATTTTACAAATAAAATTCATAAGGCATATATGAAATAAAATCATATTTGTTCGCATTAGTAGGTTACTTTGTTTCAACTTTACTACACTTGCTTATTTAATTAACATTTGAGATCAAATAATTTATTTAATTTGCAGTCATTTCTTGCTACTGTAAAGTAAATTCTCACTACTAACAGATAAGAATTTATTTGTATATCTGTAAGCTGATTGAAAAAATGAGTTGTATTATTTTATGATATCATGAATTCTTTTTATTTAATCTTGATTTGTTGATTGCTAGAAAAATCCTAAAATTTTAAACCATATTTAAAATACAAAATTAAGATTTCATTATTTTGAGTAAACCAATGTTTTAGATACTAAAGAATTACTTGTTTAAAAAACATAAATATTTGAATTTCGGAAATTTTTGAAATATTTTTCTATCTGAAAATAGAAAACAAAATGATTCATGTAAATACAAATTATGATTCATCAAGTAAGTTATCACAGTTAAAAATATGTCGATAAAATAAATGTAAACAGATAAACAATCAAACTCTTATTTATCAAAATTTAGAAAAATCGATAATAACGTTATTACATATAAAAACCAAATCTTAAATACAGAATTATTTCCAATAGTAATAATGATTAACTATTATTGACTATTCTGTAAAAAAAATTGTCTTTAAATAATGAAAAATTGTAAAGTGACAAAGAAAATATTTTCAAAAACAAATTTTCCATAAGTTTAGCTTTTACTGAAAAGGAAAGAGCCTTTGAAAGTCAAGTTCTAAAAATCAAAGCAAACAAAATAGAAAAAGAAGTATTTGAAATTCAAAGCATATTGTTGTAGTTATATCTAAAACTAAACTTTCGGATTGAAAAAAGTTTTGAATTGAAAGTAGAAAACCAACTTGAAAAATAAAATATGTCGTAAATGGCTTATAAAGCATTTTAGTTGTTTGGCAAATAATAGTTAAAGTTATTCTCTAATTTTTTTGATCTTCTATAACTTTCAAGTTAAAATTATGAAATTAAATTTTACTAAAAATTTCCCGTATTATGTAAATAAAATAAATAATTAAATGTCTTTTTTAATGAAGTTAACCTTATTTCGTTAATAAATAAATTAAACTTTTTATTATAAATAAAACAGACAACATAGTACTAATTTTTGTAAACTCAAAAATACCTGCGCTTATACTAAAACTATTTTAAATTGAAATAACTAATCTCTAAATTCTGAAAACCTTTAGAGGATAAAAATAAATTATTTAAACCCATTTTTTGGTGGAAATAAAAAAATAAAAAGGTTGAATTGTTAGACTTTCGTCAAGTAACCTTTCAAGCATCACTGACGTTTATGTTTCATAAATGAATAAGGGGCTTTGTTTGTTTTACAAACTAGAAGCTATTATGATCAATTACTCATCAGATTTAATATCAATTTTAGGATAATCATAAAAATAAGATTTTTTTAAAATTAAAATATTTATTTCATAAAACTGAATAAAATATCAAATTTAACAAATTGTGATTAGATTTTAAATAAGAAAAAAATTTGTTATCAAAAAATCATATTATCAACGAATTTATAGTCAGCTTTAAAAAGTATTTTCTTGAATATTCAGAAATATTTTTTACCAATTGTTGAACAAACTTTATTTATAAAGTTTAAAAAGTATTTAGATTATCAAATTAGAAAATATAAACATTATGACAATTATTAAAAGAAGATTTATTATAGTTTATTCTAACCAAATATTAATATTAAAAATATTGAATTATTTTGAATTTTAATTAAAAGTATTTAAAAAAATAATTCTGTGTTGAGGAAAATTGACCAAATTTTGAAGATTTGTATGAGTTTGATAAAAGCTAGTGAAACTATTTCTAACATTTTACATATCGAAAAGTATGTTCTTTGACCCAAACCAAAAAAATTCATAAATGCAAATAAGTTTAGAAGTAATTTCAGTTAGAAAGATTTAAACAGATTTTGTTGATTTAATTCAATGACAAGAGACACTAAAGGCGACGAGAAACAAACTTGTAAAAAGTAGTTTCTAAGATTTGCTTAGAGCAAACCTAAAATGTTTTTCTACTTAATTGTACATTTACTTAAGATTATAAAAAAGATTCAAATATTTTGTTTTGCTTGAAATCAGTAATTTCTAGTACCTCCTTTTGAATAAGACTAATTTTAGTTAAAATATATCATTGATTCTTTAAAATCAAAAGCAAAATTATTTCATAGATCAAAATTCAGTTGTCATTTCGTAAAGTTTTGCAACCTTAAAGAATCATTTATTTAATGCGTGGCTCTGAGTGACATATTCAACAACTTTTATAGCTAACAAAAATCAAGTGAACAAAAAGATAGTTTAAAGGTTAAGTATAATTGTAATGATTTAAAATTAGTATATAAAGAACGGGAACACTGTAGAAACATGGGTAAAACATAAATTATAAATCAAAAATTAGTATAGTAAAATAGGATAAAGTAAGAAAACGGGAGAGTTGTATACCACTTGTTAATGAAACTGCCTAAATGATGTCTTTATATTGTAAGGATTTAATATATACCTTATAGAGACAGTATTTAAAGTTTGAAAACATTCAAGCTTTTTAACATCTTTTTTAAGGTGAGAACTCCATACGGATGAGTTGAACTCTAATTTGGGACAGATGTGTGCAGTGAAAAGCTTTCGAAGTGAAGAGTTTTCGATTTATGATTATTTTAAAAGAGATGCTTTCATTTAGCAAACTCTTAGTATGTTGTGGAATCGTAATACGATTGGTATGGGAGAGAGCTTTTAGAAGGACTAACATTTAAATAAAACTGGTCAGAACTTGAATAAAATTTAAATGTAAAGGAGGATAGATGGAAATTAATCTTTTTAAAGTTAACCCTATAGAAGTTAAGATAGGCCATATCACCATTGAGGGTATTTATAGATAGATTAAACTAAGCTAAATAAAATAAATAAATGACAAAATAGTAGAAGATGGAACAGAAGTAAGAATACACTGAAAATAAAAGTGGCTTATCAAAAACTGTCTTTAAAACCCAGAAAAGCAAAGGGCCCTATAAGTCTAGTTTATGACGGCACTTCTAGGAAACGCAAAACTCAAAATTGATAGCCGAGGATTTCACCTGCATAAGCTAGATACTAAAAACTTCGACCCTGGTCTTGTGCTGTTTATAGATTAATCTTGTTTCGATATTTAGTGAGGAACCAACAAAGTTAATAACATTTGTATACACTGGAAACTACAGCTATACGTTATAAACACATCTTATTTAGCGTAGTAAAATGCACCAACAGTAGGTTTCGTAAGGGTGTTCCGTAAGAGAAAGGGACTCCCTTTTTTCTGGCTATGAAAGCCTGCCAATGGAGGCAAAGCGTATGGCGTAGGTTTCGATTTGAAGGACATCGTACTACTTTCAGTGTCGTAGGTGCAGATGGCAAAAAACGTAAAGCAACTCTCCACATTTTTAACAAAAAAGGTGGGCGACCCTAGTCTTTGAGATTTTTTTCTCATTGTTGCTACAACCAGTGTTTCATGTGTTCACCGAAAGAAACCATCTTCATTCAAGATCTGATAGAAGTCTTTTTAATGTAGCACGTCTAAGATCGAAAAACAAATTTAAAAAATCCACAACCACTACCTGATTAAGCAGCAATTTTTCAACATTCGGCAAAATATCTACAGATGCTGATAAATCAATTATCAGCAGCCAGCAAATACATTAGATTGAAGATCAGTCTAAAACAGATAAAACCTTTCAGCCAAGGAGTTAACGTTCTACAGCTAAATCAGATGGATGGCTGTGAAGTTGAAGCTGTAGACAACTTTGTCTATTTTGGCTCAAAGATAACACCAACAACATCAAACGAAGTCGTGATTGGCAGCCGCATCAGTAAAGCATCTGGCACGCTAGAATGGCTCACCTCCAGTATCCAGGATAATCCAAAGCCATTTATTAAAACCCAGGTTGTTTGGTCATGGAACCTTTGTCTGCAGTGGTATTGTACACTAGTGAAACTTGTACTTTGTTGGCATCTAAAGAAATAAACTGAACAACTTTTTATTTTGTTGGCTTCGTCACATACTACGTTTAACAAGACAGAAAAAGTTCTCAAACAAGAAAGTTTTAAAGCACATTGGTTTGATAATAATTTATAGGATGCTATGCAAGCAAAGGCTTCGCTGGCTGAGACACGACCGTCAAAAAGATGACGGACATATACTAAAAGATTTGTTTCATGAGGATGTATCTAAGGCTAAACACAACATCGGTCGTCCCTGTTTAGGTTTCAAAGATACATGCAAGCGCGATATGAAATCGCTTAATGTCATTACTAGAAAGTGTAAAGATATCACAGCAAATCGCTCCCAATGACGATATCTACATCGCACATAACTGAAGAAGAAAGATTAAAAACCAGCTTTAAAGAAAAGAAGTTGACCCTCACTAGTATTATAAGTATGTTGGAAGTAGTTAAGTAGCAATTAGTTTAGTCTTTTCAAAAAAAAAAACTTTTTCATCATTAGAAATCTTGTTATAATCGCAAATCATTTTACTTCTAAATTTCTAATTGATTTCAAAAGCTAAAAAAAATGCTCAAATCTTTCAGAAAAACTAAACTGAACCTGTTTAATATTACAAGACTCTCTAACTTTCTAGTATTGCTGCAACTACAAACCTTTCATTTGTGTCAGAAACTAAAACCAAAAGGGACTTCAATATAAATTACAAAAAGTTAACAAATCAGAACTTTATAGAATTATATTTAGAAAATTGAAATGTTCATACTGTATAAATTTCAAAGTTGAATAATCGACTAAATAAACAATTTCTTTTCTTTAACATCTTTTATTATCACCAGTTGATTATCACATAACATAAAACCAAAATACTTTAACATATCGATACCAATTACAAAGAAAAATTGTTTTTTACATCAATTGGTAATTAAACCAATCATAAATTGACAGTTTTTACTTTGCAATCATTCCAAAGCCATGTTCACATTTTTCACCAGTTTCACGATTTACAACTTCGTATTCACATTTATCTTTCTTCAAATTAGCAACACAATCAGCATGAACTCCAACAGGTGTTGCAAGTCTGTAGTAAATCAATTTTATAGCATTGAAAATTACTTTTCTAGAAATTAAACTCAAATCTTATATTTACAAAATCCATCTAAACATCAAAAATAAATTTAAATTTTGAAAAAGTAGTAAAAACCTGGAACAGCAAGAACTGAATTCTGAGTGGACATAAAATCGAACCAAATGACTTGCCGGGATGTTCTTGGCCTGTTCTTCTGTCACTACATCATTACACACATATTTAGTGTTTGCCATCACAGCATCAGCATCTTCAGGTTCTACTTTGACTTCTTTGGTGAAATAAGCAAGCATCCAAAAGTCACAAGTTTTCTACAAACAAAATATTTCAGTTTTAAATCCAACAAAATGATATTAGCAGCAACAACTGATCAAAAGTTAATTCTTTTCGCTCACAATCAAAGTCTTAGAGGTTGAGCAGCTGCAATCCATACACAAGTCCTTTTGCCATTTTTGATTATTACTGTAGTGGATACCTGTGTCTTCATCAAAACAAGACATTGATGCTGAGCATTGAGCATTGATCGGTTTGATCTCACAAATGAGAGCAACCATCAAAAGAGTAATCGCCAAAAAAGTCTGTTGGAAAATTCACAAATTAGTCATCTTCACTCCTTAAACAATTTAGATGTCTAAAGAATCTTACCTTCATTTTGCTGCAAAGTAATTGTCGTGTTTCTGGTTTGATTCCCTGAAATGTTGTATCTACTTCAAACGTTCCTCATTTATATACTTTTACAACTAACGGTATTCACTGTTAAACAATCAAAAGCCGCCTAAATGTCTTTAGGGATTTATTGAATTAAAAAAAAAAAGTTCTTAGGTCTTTTTGTTGATTAAATCTTTTTACAGCTTTGTTAAAGTCAAACAAGCCTTCACTTTGAGGGATTAACATCCAAACAAATTATAGTAAACATATTTAACTTTAACATTTTGAACGCCCCTCTGATAGAATCATCAAACTCAAATACCACAAACCCATGACTTAATTATCATTTTATTTACTCACTTTTATACGAAGTGTTTGATAATAATTCTTTTCAATGTGATTGCTTCTCAAATAACTTTTTTTTCAAGAACCTCCCATTGTTAGGTGATTAATGAAGATTTTCGTTCACATCTTATTTTATTTTGATGTATAACTTTTAAATAGAAACTATTCCAAGAAACCATTTTTTTTACAATTATTAGTGATTATACTAAATAATTGAATTTTTTTTATATGATTTATTTTCAATTTCTAACATAAATTCAAAAATAACTTAAAAGCTTTTTAAACTTAAGTTATTTAAATCTGATCTTATTTTTACTAAATCCTTTTTTATTTACTAATTTTCGGTTTTTAAAAGTAATTTTTGGATTAGAAGTAAAAAGATTTATTTTAAAAATTTGCCATTCTAAACATCACTGCTAGCTTTTTATACCTCTAAATGTTTCTAATCATTTTTTAGATTTTGGTAAAATTATAAAAATTTAGTGATATTTTGAAAATACAGTTATTATTTATTCATTTTATGTAATCTTCTACAATTGTTTATTTTTAATTCTGAAAATGCTGCAATTGAAAGTGTTAGAAATCTACTACTTCTACCAGTTCAATCGATGATTTAAATATAAAAGAGTATCAAGAATCTAGTTTTTATAAATTGCTCAAGTAAGGTCATTTAATATTCAAAATATTTATCAAATTTTATATTATTGCAGAAAACTTTTTCTTTTCAATATAGTGAAGCAAGTTTGAAAATATTTTTCATAGAAAATTTGATGAATAAATATTGAGTTAGTTGAAAATAATTTTCATAAAGCTTTTTGAAGTGATATTAAAACATCATTTGCATTTTATTTTAAATCAAATTTTGGTTTAAAGTTTTTTGTTCTTCATCAAATCTTTTGAAGATATTGAATTTACTTCTTTTGTCTTTGTTCAAATTTGATAATGACGATTGCTAAGAAACTCAACAAATATTAAAAGTTTCATTTTCATTAGTTTTCTTAATTAATAGAATATTTTAAGTAAAATATAATAAAACATTTACCTACACGCAATAATTTGAAAAAATAAATTTATTAACCTTTTTCTAATAACATTTGTTAATTGTTTTAAATACTTATAGAAAGAAAACTAAAAGAAAGATAATTTATGAAACTATTTTGTACTTTTAAAGAGAATGGTTTATATTATTTTGTGCAAATATTGTAATAAACAAAATGAAAGTTGAATTTTACGTTTCTGTCACGTAAATATTTCTTCTTCCAAATATTTTTTTGTGATTTCCTTATTTACTTTTATTAAACTTTCTTTCTTATTTCATACATTAAACAAAATAGATTAGTAACAAATCACACCTGTTTAAAACTTTTCAAAAATAGAGTATTTTGATTGTGTTAATATTCTAACAAACTTTTTAATTCAAAGAGACGAAGCAAAAAAAAGATAAAACAGTTACTATAGATTTTCTTTCAGTAATTATTTATTGTATTAATTAGTTTTTACCACTTTTAGAATTAAAAACATCAAATTGTGAGTTATTTTCAAAAGTAAACAAAATGAATTGAGAACATACTTGCTACAAAACAAAGAAACAACAAATTGATATCACTACTTTCGTAATTATTTATTACTGAAAATAGTTCCAAATTTTTTAATGCTTTAAGCACATTATTTTGTTAATTAAACTTAACATTAAAGAAAACGTTTAAACAACTAATTCTTTGAGTTAAAAATAAATCCTGCCAAGTTATCAACATTTTCAAATTCTCTTCTGTAGATGAAAAGTATAGATTTAGTTATTCAGTAATATTTATTGTTATAATTCAATAAAATTATTAGTAATTTAATCAATCAAAAAAATTTTATGGAAATATTTGATAATTAAATAAAATAAGATCTTAAGCACATATCAGCAAAAATTCGAAAGCAAATGATAACAAATATTTTATTGATACGATAAAAAAGTTGACGACAAAGCAAATAGAAATAAAACATTTAAAAGGTTAAGAATAAATCGTTGTTAAATAGTTAACTTTACGAAATGGATTATATTTTAAGGATATTATGTATAGAAAACATAAACCCCAAAAAGGTTCACTTTGTAAAGATCAGTTGATAGTTGAAATGATTTTATCTTTATTTGAACATACAAAATACGAAAAAAACTTATTTGAATAAGTTCTTAAGAAACACTGAAATCTAAATCTTCACTTCATTGTATTAATACTAAAAAGTAAATGAAATAACAATCAAATCATGGGTTGGTAGCGTTTGAAGTTAAAAATCAACTCTTTTTTGAAGAATACAAGTTGAATTTGTTTATTACCAGTATTTGCAGCTGATTTCTTTACAACAACTAGAAAAAGTAATTCAATAAAAGTATGTTTGACGAGTAAATACCAGAAAACCGTTAGTTGAAAAGTATATAAGCAATATGTTGCTTGAAGTAGATACAACATTTCAGGGAATCAAACCAGAAACACGACAATTACTTTGCAGCAAAATGAAGGTAAGACTCTTTAGACATCTAAATTGTTTAAGGAGTGAAGATGACTAATTTGTGAATTTTCCAACAGACTTTTTTGGCGATTACTCTTTTGATGGTTGCTCTCATTTGTGAGATCAAACCGATCAATGCTCAATGCTCAGCATCAACGTCTTGTTTTGATGAAGACACAGGTATCCACTACAGTAATAATCAAAAATGGCAAAAGGACTTGTGTATGGATTGCAGCTGCTCAACCTCTAAGACTTTAATTGTGAGCGAAAAGAATTAACTTTTGATCAGTTGTTGCTGCTAATATCATTTTGTTGGATTTAAAACTGAAATATTTTGTTTGTAGAAAACTTGTGACTTTTGGATGCTTGCTTATTTCACCAAAGAAGTCAAAGTAGAACCTGAAGATGCTGATGCTGTGATGGCAAACACTAAATATGTGTGTAATGATGTAGTGACAGAAGAACAGGCCAAGGACATCCCGGCAAGTCATTTGGTTCGATTTTATGTCCACTCAGAATTCAGTTCTTGCTGTTCCAGGTTTTTACTACTTTTTCAAAATTTAAATTTATTTTTGATGTTTAGATTGATTTTGTAAATATAAGATTTGAGTTTAATTTCTAGAAAAGTAATTTTCAATGCTATAAAATTGATTTACTACAGACTTGCAACACCTGTTGGAGTTCATGCTGATTGTGTTGCTAATTTGAAGAAAGATAAATGTGAATACGAAGTTGTAAATCGTGAAACTGGTGAAAAATGTGAACATGACTTTGGAATGATTGGAAAGTAAAAACTGTCAATTTATGATTGGTTTAATTACCAATTGATATAAAATCAATTCTTCTTTGTAATTGGTATCGATATGTTAAAGTATTTTGGTTTTATGTTAAGTGATAATCAACTGGTGATAATAAAAGATGTTAAAGAAAAGAAATTATAAATTGTTTATTTAGTCGATTATTCAGCTTTGAAATTTATACAGTATGACCATTTCAATTTTCTAAATATAATTCTATAAAGTTCTCATTTGTTAACTTTTTGTAATTTATATTTAAGTCCCTTTTGGTTTTAGTTTCTGACACAAATGAAAGGTTTGTAGTTGCAGCAATACTAGAAAGTAAGAGAGTCTTGTAATATTAAACAGGTTCAGTTTAGTTTTTCTGAAAGATTTGAGCATTTTTTTAGCTTTTGAAATCAATTAAAAATTTAGAAGTAAAATGATTTGTGATTATAACAAGATTTCTAATGATGAAAAAGTTTTTTTTTTTTTAATAGACTAAACTAATTGCTACTTAACTACTTCTAACATACTTATAATACAAGTGAGGATCAACTTCTTTTCTTTAAAGCTGGTTTTTATTCTTTCTTCTTCAGTTATGTGCGATGTAGATAGCGTCATTGGGAGCGATTT